>CALSFV010000428.1:0-162914 GCA_943737045.1 Parapristionchus giblindavisi
GCTGTTGTTCGCAGAATGCGCAAGCAGGTTTTCGTTGGCGCGTTAGATAGCTCCTGACGTGTTTTGTGCACAGTTAATTCGCGATCTATTTTCTTTATGTTTTATATGTATTTTTACATTTGTGATTTTCTGGGAACTGGAACCGAACTAGCACTCGCTTTTCTTATCGCGGGGATAATGTTTCACCGACCAGCTGTTATACTTACAAGGGAATGGTCAACCATCCCCGTCGAGTTATGACTAGTGACATATACCATTCGAACCGCATGTGATTCTGATAAGACATCGTTGATGAGGAGACTCAAGCGTTTATGCGCTTCGAGAAAATGGATATTGAAATTCGGCCAAATTTGTGTGGTTTCCTACACAACGCAACATGGCGCACTTTTCTTTTGCTGATTTTGTTGTTGTAAAAAGATTGAAATGCTTTGCTGTGATTATGAAAGCTAGAAAAGAGAACACACTCTATCTTATTCGTAAGTGTGAACTTTAACAACAAAAAGAGTGAATTGTGTGAAATCTCTCATGAACTATCACCTTTCAAGTTTATTTTTTTGTTTCAAATATCGCCTGGAGCATTTTCAGAACAATAACAACTTGTTTATTGTCCGAAAATTTTATCTTAAATTTTAAAATTACGATTTTCAGAAAATATTTTTTCCGAAAAATCGTTGGGCAAAGCTGGACAAATTGCAAGTTCGGCAAACCGAGAGTTGGGCAAACCGCGAGTTGAGCAAACCGTGAGTTGGACAAACCGCGAGTTGGGTAAAGCGCTTGTTGGGCAAATCGCATGTTGGGCATTTGGTGTCTCGCTCCTTCCTCTATCTCTGTTTTCTCGTTTACCACTCAAGATTCCCTTAAATCGCGATTGTTTTGGTCGTCGGTAAACTAAGTTTTTATTCCTAAATTAAACTAAATAATATTAATGATAGGGTGTCCTCGGACAGGAGGGAATCAACCATGGATGACTGGAATATGGATGAATGGAAGACTGATCCGATTGATCTTGATGCTGAAGGCGACACGATCTGGGCTTGTCAGACGTCCATGCTTGATCAGCACGATCAATACACTTACAAGGCTCCTGAGAAGAGATCAATCAAAGCAAGTCATTATCAATTATCTGATTATTGATTATTTGTCCTTTGTCTATTACTTGATGCACTGCAATCCGATTAGGTCTTGCGAAATCGTGATCATATTCATACAATGCAACAAAAAATAGCTTGCGAAATGCAGTGACATTTCCATATATAGATTTTTATATTGCTATGTTTTATTTTGTTTTTAATATTCTTATTATATTATTCTATTTGAAGGAAGACGTTCTGATAACGACAGCGGATGAAGATCGACAAAGAGAACGATCTTCTGACCAATCCAACAAGAAGTCCACCGAACGTCTGATTGATATAAAGTATCTTTTTATTATTCTATTCATTATTATTGTTATTATTTATGGATGCATGCGTTGTAACAGCACTCTGAGTACATTTTTGTTAAGTGAAAGTACGGTATATGCTTCTTTGTGGGGAATAGATGTTATATGTGCTCCTTGATATTTTAATGCTAATATACTATCACATTGTAATCAATATTGATTGATATTTTTTAAAAGTATTAAATATTTAATATATTCCAGTAACGATGATCTCGATGAGCCATCATGGAGATTTCTCGATAAGAGTACCACAGGATGGTTATTTTATTCTGTAATGAAGGAGGATGAGAAGAGACGATCGATATCTGGCCACACGACTGTTGAATACGAAAGGAATGAACTTACTGTAGGCGGATATGATTTATTGATTTATTTGTTTATTTATTTTCCTACTTATATATTAACAATATTATTGATTGAATATATTATTGATTTATCGAATGAATATATTAATTTCAGTTGGAGAAAGGAACATTGATTCGTGATTTGGACGAAACGAGAGATGCAGAACAAATCATGGAATGGTTGAGAATGAATAAACCAAGGGAAACAGCTACACCTATTGCTGTTAGTTTTAATAATAATAATAATAATGTGTTTTCTTATTCTTATTTCTTTATCCATCAGTTAGGACATCAATGATGAGGAAAAGAGCGATATAAATTCTGATTTTAGGTTATTCTTTGATTGTCAGCACATAGTTTTTTTTAAAATCTTTAGTCATACATTGCCATACCCTCGCAGTGCGAGGATTGAGCCACTATATAAGACCCATTTTAGGCCACTTGATAAAAAAAGAAGCTAAAAATAACGAATTTTAAACAAAAAAAAAGAATTTTGTGAAGCAACCCACCCTATTTCGAGAATTATATAAAAATAACGGCGAGGGTACCGAAAATGTATGATCTTAAGTGGTGCTGAACTTTTCCTGATGTGCCTGAATCCTTTTTATCGGACTATTAGTTGACTGCTTTGACGATATATTATTATGTAATACTAGCCGCGCCTATCGGCGCGGCTATCGGGGGGAAACCCCCCGAACCCCCCCCCCCCCCCATATATATATATACCATCGCAATTCCATTAGATAGTAAATATATAAATCATCGAGCCACAAAGTTAGCCTATATCATTAGTGAAATCAGTTTTATAGGAAAAAAATAAATGCAGAACTGTCCCATATGTATATAAGTCTATAAGCGTTTTTTCGGCAGCTCAGTGCTCAGCTCCCGCGTAAGTTAGATATATTGATAATGGTAATTTGGTAATGGTAATTGTTTAGCGCTAAGGAAGATGTTTAAGTAGACCAATATAGTATTACGGGAGCTAACGCTAAGACTACCTTAACTTAAGGAACATTGCTAAGTGTGAATGGTAACTAAATCGATAGAATCTTTAAGTAGATCAATATAGATCTAACTATTGTAGCATCGACCTCTCCTCATGTATTTAGTAATTCTGTAAAAGTTGCAATCCGGTAATTTCAACTATATCGTCGCAACTTCTTGTCTTAATATGTATTTTTATTGATCTCTTTTCTCCCTTCTCCAAGATGCGCTGAATATATTATCATTATTATTGTAAACTACAATATAGTATCACGGAAGCTAACGCTAAGACTACCTTAACTTAAGGAACTTTGCTAAGTGTGAATGTATTTAGTAATTATGTTAAAGTTGCAATCCAGTAATTTCAACTATATCGTCGCAACTTCTTGTCTTAATATGTATTTTTATTGTTCTCTTTTCTCACTTCTCCATGATGCGATAAATATATTATCATTATTATTGTAAACTACAATATAGTATCACGGAAGCTAACGCTAAGACTACCTTAACTTAAGGAACTTTGCTAAGTGTGAATGTATTTAGTAATTATGTTAAAGTTGCAATCCAGTAATTTAAACTATATGGTCGCAACTTCTTGTCTTAATATGTATTTTTATTGTTCTCTTTTCTCACTTCTCCATGATGCGATAAATATATTATCATTATTATTGTAAACTACAATATAGTATCACGGGAGCTAACGTTGTAAGACTACCTTAACTTAAGGAACATTGCTAAGTGTGAATGGTAACTAAAAGGATTGAATCTTTAAGTAGATCAATATAGATCGAACTATTGTAGCATCGACCTTCTCCTCGTGTATTTAGTAATTCTGTAAAAGTTGCAATCCAGTAATTTAAACTATATCGTCGCAACTTCTTGTCTTAATATGTGTTTTTATTGTTCTCTTTTCTCACTTCTCCAAGATGCGATGAATATATTATCATTATTATTGTAAACTACAATATAGTATCACGGGAGCTAACGCTAAGACTACCTTAACTTAAGGAACTTTGCTAAGTGTGAATGTATTTAGTAATTCTGTAAAAGTTACAATCCGGTTATTTCAACTATATCGTCGCAACTTCTTGTCTTAATATTTATTTTTATTGATCTCTTTTCTCACTTCTCCATGATGCGATAAATATATTATCATTATTATTGTAAACTACAATATAGTATCACGGGATCTAACGCTAAGACTACCTTAACTTAAGGAACTTTGCTAAGTGTGAATGTATTTAGTAATTCTGTTAAAGTTGCAATCCAGTAATTTCAACTATATCGTCGCAACTTCTTGTCTTAATATGTATTTTTATTGTTCTCTTTTCTCACTTCTCCAAGATGTGATAAATATATTATCATTATTATTGTAAACTACAATATAGTATTACGGGATCTAACGCTAAGACTACCTTAACTTAAGGAACTTTGCTAAGTGTGAATGGTAACTAAAAGGATTGAATCTTTAAGTAGATCAATATAGATCGAACTATTGTAGCATCGATCTCTCCTCGTGAATTTAGTAATTCTGTAAAAGTTGCAATCCAGTAATTTCAACTATATCGTCGCAACTTCTTGTCTTAATATGTATTTTTATTGATCTCTTTTCTCCCTTCTCCAAGATGCGCTGAATATATTATCATTATTATTGTAAACTACAATATAGTATCACGGGAGCTAACGCTAAGACTACCTTAACTTAAGGAACTTTGCTAAGTGTGAATGTATTTAGTAATTCTGTAAAAGTTGCAATCCGGTTATTTCAACTATATCGTCGCAACTTCTTGTCTTAATATGTATTTTTATTGATCTCTTTTCTCCCTTCTCCAAGATGCGCTGAATATATTATCATTATTATTGTAAACTACAATATAGTATCACGGGAGCTAACGCTAAGACTACCTTAACTTAAGGAACTTTGCTAAGTGTGAATGTATTTAGTAATTCTGTAAAAGTTGCAATCCGGTTATTTCAACTATATCGTCGCAACTTCTTGTCTTAATATGTATTTTTATTGATCTCTTTTCTCACTTCTCCAAGATGCGATAAATATATTATCATTATTATTGTAAACTACAATATAGTATCACGGGATCTAACGCTAAGACTACCTTAACTTAAGGAACTTTGCTAAGTGTGAATGTATTTAGTAATTCTGTTAAAGTTGCAATCCAGTAATTTCAACTATATCGTCGCAACTTCTTGTCTTAATATGTATTTTTATTGTTCTCTTTTCTCACTTCTCCAAGATGTGATAAATATATTATCATTATTATTGTAAACTACAATATAGTATTACGGGATCTAACGCTAAGACTACCTTAACTTAAGGAACTTTGCTAAGTGTGAATGGTAACTAAAAGGATTGAATCTTTAAGTAGATCAATATAGATCGAACTATTGTAGCATCGATCTCTCCTCGTGAATTTAGTAATTCTGTAAAAGTTGCAATCCAGTAATTTCAACTATATCGTCGCAACTTCTTGTCTTAATATGTATTTTTATTGATCTCTTTTCTCCCTTCTCCAAGATGCGCTGAATATATTATCATTATTATTGTAAACTACAATATAGTATCACGGGAGCTAACGCTAAGACTACCTTAACTTAAGGAACTTTGCTAAGTGTGAATGTATTTAGTAATTCTGTAAAAGTTGCAATCCGGTTATTTCAACTATATCGTCGCAACTTCTTGTCTTAATATGTATTTTTATTGATCTCTTTTCTCACTTCTCCAAGATGCGATAAATATATTATCATTATTATTGTAAACTACAATATAGTATCACGGGATCTAACGCTAAGACTACCTTAACTTAAGGAACTTTGCTAAGTGTGAATGTATTTAGTAATTCTGTTAAAGTTGCAATCCAGTAATTTCAACTATATCGTCGCAACTTCTTGTCTTAATATGTATTTTTATTGTTCTCTTTTCTCACTTCTCCAAGATGTGATAAATATATTATCATTATTATTGTAAACTACAATATAGTATTACGGGATCTAACGCTAAGACTACCTTAACTTAAGGAACATTGCTAAGTGTGAATGGTAACTAAAAGGATTGAATCTTTAAGTAGATCAATATAGATCGAACTATTGTAGCATCGACCTCTCCTCGTGTATTTAGTAATTCTGTAAAAGTTGCAATCCAGTAATTTAAACTATATGGTCGCAACTTCTTGTCTTAATATGTATTTTTATTGTTCTCTTTTCTCACTTCTCCAAGATGTGATAAATATATTATCATTATTATTGTAAACTACAATATAGTATCACGGTAGCTAACGCTAAGACTACCTTAACTTAAGGAACTTTGCTAAGTGTGAATGTATTTAGTAATTCTGTAAAAGTTGCAATCCAGTAATGTCAACTATATCGTCGCAACTTCTTGTCTTAATATGTATTTTTATTGTTCTCTTTTCTCACTTCTCCAAAATGCGATAAATATATTATCATTATTATTGTAAACTACAATATAGTATCACGAGAGCTTACGCTAAGACCATACAAGGGCGGGATACCTGGAGCTCGATTCCACAGGGGGCATCCGAACGAAAAATGGCTAATTTTACAGGGGGCCTTCACTTTTTTCCAAAAAAATTCACCTAAACGTTATGTTTTACAGTGGGCATTCCACACATATTTGGAAATTCCTCATTTTACATGGGGCACCATCTTTAACGGGGGCTGCGGTTTAGCGGGGACAGTTATTCTTCCGTCGTTATCGCGAACAAACTCGGTTACGGTAAAGGTTATGGTGGTAAGGTCGTTAGCAAAAGGTAGTCAAGATATCTGGCTACAATCTAAAAGAAAGAACACCTTCATTGGTTGCGTATGAAGGGAGTTATTGAGGTTTTATGAAAGACGGTTTTGGAAAATGGCAAAACGAACTTCTATATACTAAGGGATATAATACTATTAGGGTGTGTCATAAGTACGGTAAATTTTTTCTTCCAATTAAGTTTTCTCATCATAGGTGGGAGCGTTAAAACGAATATTTTTTGCGCACAGCCTTGCCTTCTCATGGGGGCCATGCACATAGCCTTGTCTCGCAAAATTTGGGAAATTTCCAGTCGAATTTGCCCAAAAATGGTCTTGCGCACAGCCTTACCTTACATTTCCCCGATTTGCGCACAGCCTTTCCCCCAACGTGCCCACCTATGTTTCTCATTAACGTGTTGTTCGTGTATCGGGTTCGCACCATCATTGAATACCTCTAACACTTTGCTATGTTTTTGCCCCATTGTATAACATTCATTCTACTTGCAGCATGGCTCTGTTTCCAAAACCCACTAATTGTAAGACCCACATCCGCGAGTCTATTCGTGGCCTCTTCGGGTGTCAAGAGCAAGGCTGCCCAAGAGGAACAGGTGAAAAGACATGGCCATTATGTCCCTTGCCTAAAGACAGTCCACAAGTGGTTCTATCGCTTGTCTTTGTGCGACAAGAATGTGCAAGACAAGGCGAGGTCGGGTCGCCCAGTGACAGTGGACACAAGTACTCGCAGCCCTCAAGCGGAACCCAGCCATGTCCTGTCGCAAATTGGCGGCCACCATCCACACTTCTCTCAAAACCACCCACACATGGAAAGAATCCCCGAGTTCCCAACCAAGTCCCCCACGACCTGACCATTTGCAAGAAGAAAAAACCTGTCTCGCAAACCTCTCCCGTTTCCCAACGCTGAGGAGTCTGGACTCCATAATCACCCAAGACGTGAAGTACTGCCTCTATAAGAACCCTGCCAAGACCCCCGTCTGGGTCTTGCCTGGGGAACCAGTGCAAACTTTCGTTCGTCGCGATGTGCACGGAAAGAAGCTCTTGCTCAGCTTCTGGTATTGCTCCCACGGCCCCGTATACTGGAGGGTCCTGGATAAGGGCCACATGGTGACCGCGAGGGACCCCTGCAACGAACTGGAGGAGGTGGGCAAGAGACTCCCTCCCGCCACGCCTCCAGAAGCAACATCTCTTCGACAACGCCAGACCCCATGTGGCGAAAGTAGTCTCTGCCAAGCTACAGCAGTTGGGCTTCGACCACATCCCTCACCCACCGTACTCCCCTTACATCTCCCCTCCCGACTACCATGCCTTCCGCAGCCTGCAGTCCTTCCTCACCGGAAAGAAGATCGATAAGAAGGCCGAACTCGAGTCATGGATTGACTCGAGGCCGAAAGGATTTAGGAAGGATGGCATCTGCAAGCTGGCTGAACGATTTTCGTTCGAATGCCCCATGTAGAATTGAGCTCCAGGTACCCCGCCCATGTATGGTTGGACGAAATGTTTAGTGAAAGATTTCGAGGCGTATGAACTTCTATATATATATGGGAAGTTGCTAAGATTAACGCTAAGAATACCTTAACTAAATGAATAGTAACTGTATCGATAGAATGTATAAGTAGATCAATATAGTGTCACGAGAACTAACGCTAACACTACCTTAACTAAACGAACTTTGCTAAGTGTGAGTGGTAACTGAATCGATAGAATCTTTAAGTAGATAAATATACTCACAAGGGAACTGTCTCAACTTAATGTGGCCATATGGCATGGGAATAATTTACCTGAATCAGTTTTCGATGCTGATTACGAATCCGTTTTCAAACGTTGCCCAATCGAGCTGAGATTCGAGAAAATCGATATTAAAATTCGCTAGTTTAATCGGAAATTCGTGAGACTTCCTATATAAAGCATCCCAATGAGTTCATAAACTCATCTATCAATTATCCAAACACCTCCTGCTGTAATTTAGTGGATATTGTAGGTAAGTTGTGAATTTTCGAATCAAATAGTCGAATTTCAAGATCGATTTTCTCGAATCTCAGCTCGATTGGGCAACGTTTGATAACGGATTCGTAATCAGCATCGAAAACTGATTCAGGTAAATTATTCCCATGTCATATGGCCACATTAAGTTGAGACAGTTCCCTTGTCAGGTGTTTGAATCCTTGGATGATCACAGTAAAATTCGTGCAATTAATGGCATGATCATGCATGGAATATACTCGAATCATGCATGGATTATCCGAGATCATGCATGGATTCTGTCATTCCATGCATGATCACGGAAAATTCGTGCATGAACACGGAAGATCCATGCATGATCACGAACCACGGATATTCCATGCATGGAATGTCGAATCATGCATGATTATACTTCTATTCGTGATCATGCAAGGATTAAACACCGGTGGCCGTATGCAAGAACAACGGGAAAACCATTTTCCGGGAAAATGTGACGTCATTAGCGAAGGCGAAGGATTTTTGGAAAACGCCTCCGCTTACGCTAATGACGTCACATTTTCCCGGAAAACGGTTCTTGCATACGGCCATAGAGTAGTATCACATATCAGTAGTAGTATCAGAGTAGTATCACGGGAACTAAAGCTAAGATTGTGAAAGTCACGCACGCTGACGCATACGTAGATAAGATGAACTATCAAAATCATGAATCGTAAAATGTTAAATGAAACACGATAGCACAATTCATAGTTGGACGAAATGTTTAGTGAAAGATTTCGAGGCTTATGAACTTCTATATATATGGGAAGTTGCTAAGATTAACGCTAAGAATACCTTAACTAAATGAATAGTAACTGTATCGATAGAATGTATAAGTAGATCAATATAGTGTCGCGAGAACTAACGCTAACACTACCTTAACTAAATGAACTTTGCTAAGTGTGAGTGGTAACTGAATCGATAGAATCTTTAAGTAGATAAATATACTCAGGTGTTTGAATCCTTGCATGATCCAAGTAAAATTCGTGCAATTAATGGCATGATCATGCATGGAATATACTCGAATCATGCATGGATTATCCGAGATCATGCATGGATTCTGTTATTCCATTCATGATCACGGAAAATTCGTGCATGAACACGGAAGATCCATGCATGATCACGAACCACGGATATTCCATGCATGATCATGATCATGCATGATCATGATCATGCATGGAATGTCGAATCATGCATGATTATACTTCTATTCGTGATCATGCAAGGATTTAAACACCAGAGTAGTACCACGTATCAGTAGTAGTATCAGAGTAGTATCACGGGAACTAAAGCTAAGATTTCGAAAGACACGAACGCTGACGCATACGTAGATAAGATGAACTATCAAAATCATGAATCGTAAAACGTTAAATGAAACACGACAGCACAATTCATAGTTGGAGAAAATGTTTAGTGAAAGATTTCGAAAGTGAGACACGCATACGCAACGCACACGCGCAACGCGTGGTGCAGTGAGTGGTTCGTTAGGTCAAATAAATAACCTCGTTTTCGTTTTTACCTAATTTGAACGTATTAACGATGTAAGCGCGATCGGAGGTTGTTCGCATCGTGTTCTCCGTATGCCATTTGATAAACATATGCACAAAAACAAAAGAATAAAGCTATAATTTCGAAATAAAGCATGTTTAAACTTTTAAACTTCAATCGATATTTAAATGAGTTTTAGGCATTTTTTCAAAAAGTTGTCCGATTGTTTTCCTAATTCGCCTATGCTGAATCTAATGTCGCAAACCGCAAGGCTCTAACTTAAGCGGAAACTGAGCACTGAACTGCCTCAAAAATCGCAATTTATCTTCTATACATATGGGATAATACTATATTATAGTAAGGGCCCCCATCCAGTGATCGCCTGAAGGTATAGTGATGATATGAATACTATGAATGAAGAAATGAAATCACAATTTAGCACTAAACCCCACGATTGAATTGGCTTTCTGTCGAATGAAGCGAGCACACGCGACGCGTCGCACACGCGTCGCGTGTAAAATGTTTAAGTGGAAAATTAAGGTGTAAATCGATGTAATTGAGATCGGAGGTTGTTCGCATCGTGTTCCCCGTAAGCTATTTGGTAAACCTACGCACAAAAACACAAGCTTAAAGCTATAATCTCGGAACAAAGCATGTTTAACGTTTTTAACTTCAATCGATATTTAAATGAGTTTTAGGCATTTTTTCAAAAAGTTGTCCGATTGTTTTCCTAATTCGCCTATGCTGAATCTAATGTCGCAAACCGCAAGGCTCTAACTTAAGCGGAAACTGAGCACTGAACTGCCTCAAAAATCGCAATTTATCTTCTATACATATGGGATAATACTATATTATAGTAAGGGCCCCCATCCAGTGATCGCCTGAAGGTATAGTGATGATATGAATACTATGAATGAAGAAATGAAATCACAATTTAGCACTAAACCCCACGATTGAATTGGCTTTCTGTCGAATGAAGCGAGCACACGCGACGCGTCGCACACGCGTCGCGTGTAAAATGTTTAAGTGGAAAATTAAGGTGTAAATCGATGTAATTGAGATCGGAGGTTGTTCGCATCGTGTTCCCCGTAAGCTATTTGGTAAACCTACGCACAAAAACACAAGCTTAAAGCTATAATCTCGGAACAAAGCATGTTTAACGTTTTTAACTTCAATCGATATTTAAATGAGTTTTAGGCATTTTTTCAAAAAGTTGTCCGAAAGTTTTCTTAATTCGCCGATGCTGAATCTAATGCCGCAAACCGCAAGTCGCTAGCTTCAACGGTGTTCGCGAAAACGTGACGCAAAAAAACGCACTTAATCTTCTATACGTTAGGGGATAATACTATATTATAGTAAGGGCCCCCATCCAGTGATCGCCTGAAGGTATAGTGATGGTATGAATACTATGAATGAAGAAATGAAATCACAATTTAGCACTAAACCCCACGATTGAATTGGCTTTCTGTCGAATGAAGCGAGCACACGCGACGCGTGTAAAATGTTTAAGTGGAAAATTAAGGTGTAAATCGATGTAATTGAGATCGGAGTTTGTTCGCATCGTGTTCTCCATATGCTATTTGATAAACGTATGCACAAAAACAAAAGAATAAAGCTATAATCTCGGAATAAAGCATGTTTAACGTTTTTAACTTCAATCGATATTTAAATGAGTTTTAGGAATTTTTTCAAAAAGTTGTCCGATTGTTTTCCTAATTCGCCTATGCTGAATCTAATGTCGCAAACCGCAAGGCTCTAACTTAAGCGGAAACTGAGCACTGAACTGCCTCAAAAATCGCAATTTAACTTCTATACATATGGGATAATACTATATTATAGTAATGGCCCCCATCCAGTGATCGCCTGAAGGTATAGTGATGATATGAATACTATGAATGAAGAAATGAAATCACAATTTAGCACTAAACCCCACGATTGAATTGGCTTTCTGTCGAATGAAGCGAGCACACGCGACGCGTCGCACACGCGTCGCGTGTAAAATGTTTAAGTGCAAAATTAAGGCGTAAATCGATGAAATTGCGATCGGAGGTTGTTCGCATCGTGTTCCCCGTATGCTAATTGGTAAACGTACGCAGAAAAACACAAGCTTGAAGCTATAATCTCGGAAATAAGGGCATTTGACCGTTTAACGCTTCAATCGATAATTAAATGAGTTTCAGGCATTTTTTCAAAAAGTTGTCCGATTGTTTTCTTAATTCGCCGATGCTGAATCTAATGCCGCAAACCGCAGGTCGCTAGCTTCAACGGTGTTCGTGAAAACGTGACGCAAAAAAAAAGCTTGTTGTTCTCTATACGTTAAGGGATAATACTATATTATAGTAATGGCCCCCATCCAGGGATAGCCTGAAGGTATAGTGATGAAATGAATACTATGAATGAAAAAATGAAATAAGAATTTAGCACTAAACCCCACGATTGAATTGGCTTTCTTTCGAATGAAGCGAGTACACGCGACGCGTGTGCGACGCGTCGCGTGTAAAATGTTTAAGTGCAAAATTAAGGCGTAAATCGATGAAATTGCGATCGGAGGTTGTTCGCATCGTGTTCCCCGTATGCTAATTGGTAAACGTACGCAGAAAAACACAAGCTTAAAGCTATAATCTCGGAAATAAGGGCATTTGACCGTTTAACGCTTCAATCGATAATTAAATGAGTTTTAGGCATTTTTTCAAAAAGTTGTCCGAAAGTTTTCTTAATTCGCCGATGCTGAATCTAATGGCGCAAACCGCAAGCCGCTAGCTTCAACGGTGTTCGTGAAAACGTGACGCAAAAAAAAAGCTTGTTGTTCTCTATACGTTAAGGGATATATTTGTAAATAATTAAATGAATGATTGAAGGGTGACATGGAGGGTGTGTACGGTTTCGTCCATGCAGTCGACGTTATGAATATAGAGAAGGAGCAAGTGTTGATATTGAGGCCAATGTCATTAAAGGTGACTTATTATTTATTTATTTATTTAAAGTAGTCCCGAAGAAGATATTAGGCCATCGGGACTGACAATCAATTGTCCTTGAATTATCGCTGATCTAACAGCGATCTCCCGCTGGACTTATTGTTATTGTGATGTTTCGGCCAGAGGTTCTAGACTACTTTGTATGGCCGAGACTTTTGTACATAATCAATGCGTTTTCTACATTCAGGAGAGATGCGAATTGTACAATGACTTTGTTCGACTCCAATTTGTGTGTCATCTACGAGAAGGAGATGAAGTGGATGTGAAGGAGGAGGATGGGGTATGTCGATGATAATGATGATAATTATAATATAATAATAATATTTATGCGTTTAACACTTTACATATAGCACTACGCATGCTTGTAGAATTGAGAGTACTCACTGATTTCGGTTTTAAACTCTTTTTTTAACGCGCGATTACAATATTATTATTTTTTTATTGGCCCCTGAACTGTCACTGCGTCCGGGCAAAAGTGTCCAGATCACTGAACACATCACAACAGTTTAATATGCTTATCGCTTACTCATACCCCCCCCCCCAATCCTCCTCTGGACAATCGTATTATGCACTCTACTGGTAACTAGTACATGATGACTAATATACAGTAGCTATGAGTGGAGTGGGTTATCTCTGGGCGTGTATCATACATGGGCAACCTTTGCCGCTGGAGAGTAAAATCGGATAGGTCGGACACAAATATGTGGTGCGCCATTGCCAAGTTTAGGAACTTGCAGTGATGTTTCGAAATATGTCGAGTTGAGCAGTAGAGAGAGACTGTTATCTGTCATTATCACTATTTTTTAAACAATTTTTCCTCATAATTTCCACACGCTATCAATATTCTATCAATATTGTGGACGGCCCACTGAATCTGGAGTGCACTGGTCGAAAAGCTATTTTACCATTTTTTTGTTTTCAAAATTCCAAAATGAAGCAAGGCTTCGTATTTTGTAACGTACTTATCGGCCCATGCTGGAGTGTGATAAAATGAGATTTCCCTTCTTTATGCACTATGTTTTGTTACAAAAGTTATTTGAAGATGACGTCATCGAACCTATCTGTGATCAACAACAGTGATACAAAACTTAGACTGTACTCTACCACCATCTCCCTCCCTCTCCCTCTTTCCCACTCTCTCTCTCTCTCTCATCTCTCCCTCTCTCATCTCTCCCTCCCACCCTCTCTCCTCCTTTCATTTTATAGTTATTTCATTATGTCAGTTCTTGTATTGTTCGTATCTCGTGATGTGAACAGCGACAACATCAATCTCTCTCTCCCTCTCTCTCTCTCTCCCCCTCTCTCTCTCTCTCCCCCTCTCTCCTCTCCCTCTCAGTGATGGCATTTCTCGTTCCTCCCTCCCAATGGTCCATCCTATCTAATTCCATTCCTATAATGTCCCCTTTTCCATCATCTGCACAGTATTCTCAAAAGTTTAACACTCTTTTTATCAAGGTTGAGTAAGCATTCGATTAGTTTCCAAGAATAAAATTTAAGGTTTCTAGATTTTTAAAGGTTAAAATTTAAAATCGCTTAACCCTGGGCGTGGCACGAGTCGGGTTTTCTTTCTTTTTGTTATGATCAAATGATTAGTTTGAGATATCTCCTACTAATCGTCGAAGACGAATCATATTGTAATTATATTGTAATATTATCCATTGCATTGTTGCTACATTAATAATAATATTTATTATTATTATTATTATTATTATTATTATTATTATTATTATTATTACATGACATGTTCATGTTGATTCGTTTAATCTCGACCTTATCTATTTCATGATCAAGATATTATGGAGTGTATTAGGATGAATGAAATGGATTAGATATTGGAGAGATAGAGAGAGGGAGAGATAGTACATTTCAATCGGGGTCACTTTCTCCTCCTTGATCTATCTGTCTATTCATCTCTTCATTTCATATCAGCTGTTATTATCTATTCCATTCTGTTTCTCTCTCCCCCTCTCCCTCTCTCTTCCTTCCTCCCTCCCTCTCCCCGCTCTCGTGTCGTCGGTTTTTCGATGATGAATTTCTCACTATCGATTTATAGTCACTTTAAGATGTCTTATCTCTGTCTCTCCTCCCCCTTTTTACCTTCGTCTCTCTCCCCCCCCTCTCTCTCTCTCTCTCTCTCTCTCTCTCTTTCATTCTCCTATCTCTTTCATAATCCACCCTCCGTCCCATACAGCTTTTCTCATATTCCGATCCGTAGGCCGAATAGGTACGTTGCACCTTTTCAAAATGCGGTCAGATTTTTCGGGAATTTTCGGCTCAAAAAGCGATCAGGCTTCGTAGTTTGTAACGTTTTTTCGACCTATGTTCCGAGCACCACTAGGACGGTCATCATCCTCGACTACTATTATTGCATTGCTACACAATGTATTTGAAGAGTCGGAACTACTTTCTCTGCCTCTCCTCCCTCCCTCCCTCTCCTTCTCTCCCTCTACCTTTCGTTCTCTCCCTCTCTTGGCCGTGCATCCTTCTGTTTGCTAACGGTGATGTATATTGAAGGGAGTTACTGAAGTTGGGCGAGAGAGGGGGAGAGGTGAATGGGGGTTTATGGATGTAGTTGCAATGTATCTATCAATCTATGTCTCTCTCTCCTTCCCTCCGTCTCTCTCACTCCTATCTCTCCTCTCCTCTCCCTCTTCCCTTCTCTCTCCCTCTCTCCTTTTTCCTCACTCTCCTCTCCCTCTCTAATCCCCCCTCATCTTATTCCGAATCCACAACTATTTGTACCGGTATTATATGCGAATGAATGAAGACTCAAGACCATACCATTATACTCTGGGGTGTTTTTGTATGATGGTGGAAAAGACATTCGTTTTACTGTTTGCCATTTTCTCGAACTACTGTCGAACTCGTTGCACGTCTGACTCAGTTATCTTTCTCTATCTCTCCCTCTCTCTCTCTCCAGCTCCCTCTCTCCATCTCCTTTCCTCCCCCTTTCTCCCTCTCTCTCTCTCCCTCCCTCTCTCTACCTCCATCTCTCCATCTCCATCTCCTCTCCTCCCCCGTTCTCCCTCTCTCTCTCTCCCTCCCTCTCTCTACCTCCCTCTCTCCATCTCCATCTCCTCTCCTCCCCCGTTCTCTCTCTCTCTCTCTCTCTCTCTCTCTCTCTCTCTCTCTCTCTCTCTCTCTCTCTCTCTCTCTCTCTCTCTCTCTCTCCCTCTCTCTCTCTCTCCCTCTCTCTACCTCCCTCTCTCCATCTCCATCTCCTCTCCTCCCCCTTTCTCCCTCTCTCTCTCTCCCTCCCTCTCTCTACCTCCCTCTCTCCATCTCCATCTCCTCTCCTCCCCCTTTCTCCCTCTCTCTCTCCATCTCCTCCCTCGTCTCCTCCTTTTCCTCCTCCCCGCATTAGTTGTGCCATCCAATAATCATTCGTTCGTTCCTCCCCCTCTTTCCCAATACATCAATCACACATTCCGTTGATCATTCTATTTCATTTCAACGACTCTAACTTATTTCATGTTCAAAAGTCGCGAAAAGAAAAGAGGCGAGAGAATGTGTGAAACGAGGAGAGTTTTCTCTGCTTTTCTTTTCTTTTCGAGACTTTCGAACATTGGTCGTATGCACAGTCGCGTTTTCCATGGAATTCATTTTATGTGGAAAACTCTTCCAGTGAAAACATTTTACTGTCCATATCCACAGTCATCCGGATAATATTTTACGGTAAAACTGATTCAAAGAAAAAATAAATTCCATGGAAATTGTGTTTTCCTGGAAAAAGCGACTGTGCATACAGCCACAGAACAACACTAGTAATTGTAATTGGTGATGGCTATATAATGTGTGATGGTCTATAGAGTATTATTGATTGATTGATTGATCTTCATTGATTTTATGATGTCCCCTAATCCAGTACTCTTATCTGGATAAGTACTGTATTACTTATATATACTGTGTATATATAAGTATTGTAGTACTGTATTACATACCGTATTCCTAATATGATTCATTTGCAGAGCATGCGTCGTGGAGTGTACGAGGGACGCGAGAATGAGGGCCATCGAGGATACGTGTATACGGTAAAGATGGTGGGTTATTGATTGATTTATTGATTCAATTTTGTAATTTTGTTTCGTATCATTTGAACACGGAGGATTAGTCGTCTCTTTTGTATTGTTCGTTATCTGTCTGTCTCTCTCTCCCTCTCCCGTTCTCTCTCTCTCAACAATTTCCGAATTGAGTCATCGTTTGCTACTTTCATTGCAGTAGTTTCATAATCGTAACTTATCAGAAACACAAACATGTTCCATTGCTCTTGAAAATGATCTTAATTTAATAATCATTCGTAGATTATTTTGTTTGAATATTAGACTTTGTTTAGTGGGCGACGACAAAAAATGAGGAGATTGTAATCATGGTAAGAGATAAGAGAGGGAGAGGGAGAGGTAGAAGAGAGAGAGAGAGAGAGAGAGAGAGGGTAGGGAATGGAGAGGGAGAATCAAACTGTACAGATTGTAATATCGCAATCATTGATATGAAATTTAAACCTCTACATCTATCGTTCCTCTCACCCCCTCGTTTGTCTTTTTTGTCTCCCCTTTCTCTGATTTTGCTCACTGATTATGTTTATGGGGGCTTGCGATTGATTGATTGCATAATCAATCAATATATTAATTCAATCAATAATGATCTACATAGCAGCTAGATGATGATATCTGAAGCATCATATATTCATGATAAATATTTTTTTTAAATACTTCTTTTTGCTTCTATTCCATTCCATACGTTTGGAGTTCTTGATCATTACTATGTGTAACTATCCCATGACCATTTCGATAATAATAATAATAATAGTATCTATTAAATAATTCTTTTAGAATGATGTGCTGAATCGTTGAGAAACAGTAATAATAATAATATCTTTACTTTTGCAGCCTCCTCGATACGACGACCCTTCTCCCGATTACGGTAGAAGATCAGAGCCAGGCTACAGTATTATCGATCGAACTCCTCCACCATCATCCACCACATTCTACCGTAATCCCATCTACCGTAATCATCTGGCGACAGAGTCGACGATCGAGAAGGACGGTGATAGAGTGAGAGTGAGTGCAGGGAGATTGTATCAACCAACGACGACGATGCCATCTTCCAATTGGGATATGGCCAATGCGGCTGTTGGATTGAGAAGGTACGGTAGTCGTTTATTGATTGATTGAATTGTACATTTGTTTAGATACGATAGTGAGTTATTGATTGTTTTGTACATTTATTTATTTATTTTGTCATACTTTTCGCAAGTAAAAGAGGAGTAGGTAATGTAAATGGTAGGGATGGTTATAAGGAGGGGGGGAGCCTTTCAAATCAACTCTGGGTATTCATTTGAAAGAATTTTCTCTTGTCCCCTTTCTTCTCTCCCTCTCACACCGATCAGCTGTAAGTTACACCCTGTAACTATGTCCCCCCCCTCCATTCTCCAAGGACATGCTTATTTGAACTGACTTTTCTAACTTCTCCCTCTTTTTCTCTCTCCTCCTCTCCTCTCTCTCCTTTCCTCTCCTCCTCCTCCCCTCCCATACTCTTCCCCCTTTCTTTCTTCCTCCCCTCCCCTCACTCCTCATGCAACCGGTAGGATGAGGTGTCCCTTAATCCCTGCCTATATCGTCATTGTATTCCTCTCCCTCTCTTTATTCTCTCCTCTCTCTCTCTCTCTCTCTCTCTCTCTCTCTCTCTCTCTCTCTCAGTCTTTATTCTCTCTGTCTCTCTCTCTCTCCCCCCTCCATTCCTCTCCCATTCATCCTCCTCCCTTCTTCTTCTTCTCATCTATTCTCTTCTCACTCGTAGAGAGACTCAAATTATATGCTCAACCACCAGCTCTATTCCTCACAGGCTTCTGATTTATCTTCCTCCTCTTTATTCACTCTCCCTCTCCTCCCTCTGCCTCTCCATCTCCCTCTATCTTTCTGACTTCCCCCATCCATCTCCCTCTCCTTCTCTCCTTCCATGTGTTCCTCATGATCACATCCATCTCCTTTATCTATTTATCTGTATATATTTTTTTTGTATATATCGATTGTTTCGAATATTTTACTCTCTATATTATTATCATGATATCTCTACTCATTCTGGCTTTCTATTATTATCTCTACACTCCCTCCCTACATCCTCCTCATAAATGTTAAGGGGTCCGCCCAATCCTATCATCTGTATATTATGTTCAATTTATCCTTATTTATTTCGTTATCCGTCCTCTTCGTAAATCACAATAATAATAATAATAATCGTAATATTTATGTGCTTTCGAGATCATGTATAATTACTCATTATGATCTCTCTCCTGTGGTGGTACTTTGTCTTCTTCTTCTTCTTATTATGAGAACAACTTCGCGGGAGATGATAGAGAAATAGAAAAAAAGGAATATGAGCCCCCTCTCCATTCCATCATATTCATCTTCTCCCTCTTCCTCTCTCCCTCCCCCCTCTCTCTTTCCCTCTCCCTCTCCTTCTCTCTCTCCCCCCCCTCTCTCTCTTTCCCCATTCAATACAACGTATTGCGAACTGGTTGAGAGAGAGAGGAGAGGAAAGGGAGAGAGAGAGAGAGAGAGGAGTAGATGACATGGCTTGTATCCTCAATCTTCTTTCTTATTCGTATATCGGTTCATGCTTGGGGGATGTGTCAACTTACTCTATCACTGTCTCCCTCTATGTCTCTCTCTAACTCTCTCTCCCTCTTCCTCTCCTCCTCTCCCTCTCTCTCTCTTCCTCCCTCCTTCCCTCTCCCTCTCTCTCTTCCTCTCCTCTCCCTCTCCATTCCAATCTATCCCTCTCCCTCTATCATTCCGTCCCTCTCCTTCTCCTTCTCCCTCTCTCCCTTCCCTATATGTTCTTCTCCACGCTTCTCTTCCCTCTTCTTCCCCTTCTTCTTCTTCTTCTTCTTCTTCTTCATCTCTTTCTCCATTGTCCCTCCTTCCCTTCCTTCCCCTCCATGCCCTCACTCTCGCTATTTACTCGATAGAGCAGCAGCGAAGAACTCTCTCTTCCCCCCCCCCCTTCCTTTCCTCACTCCCTCTTCCTCCCTATTCTCCTCTCCGTCTACTTATTCTTCTTTTTCTTTCACAAGATGCATTCATTCTCTTCATCTTCATCGTCTCCCCTCTCTCTCTCTCTCTCTCTCTCTCTCTCTCTCTCTCTCTCTCTCTCTCTCTCTCTCTCTCTCTCTCTCTCCTCTCTCTCTCTTCTCCTCTTCCTCCTCCTTCTTCTTCTCCTCCTTCTTCTTCTTCTCTCTATATATTTTATTATTTCTTTTTCTTTTTCTTCTTCCGATTTCACAATTCTTCCTCACTCCTCTTTTCCTATCCTCTTTCCCTAGTTTCGTGGTATTTATTTTCTCGTCCTCCCCGCCCTCTCCCTCTCCTTCTCTTCTCCTCTTTCTCTCCTTCTCTCCCTCTCCCTCTTCCGTTCTCTCTCTCTCTATCTCCCTCTTCTCTCTCTCGTTCCCTCCCTCCGTTCGATTTGTTTGATTGACTGCCATTCTTGGGCACACGTGCACCTTTTATGAAGAGGGATGATGAAGGGGGAAGGTAGAATTCATGATTTATCTAGCCTATTCTGCCCTCTCTTTCTCTATGTTCCTATCTCTATCTCTACCTCTCTTTTCTCTCCCTCTCTCTCCCTCTCTGTTCCATTCTCTCTCCTTCAAATTCAATCCATCTCCGAATTTATTCGTATTCATATATTCATTGCAATTCAATCATTCTCTCCCACTCCTTTTTTATGGACCGATTATTGATTGTCGGATATCACGAACCAATCGATATTGCTGTACCTATTATTATCGATTTGTACGTTATAGTGCAATGGGATTGTCGCGAAAGTTTGCCTTAATTATACAAACAACGAAGCAAATTGTACGCAAATGCTTTTATAGTGCACTTGCGCGCCCTTTTCGTAATGGGCAACAACGGAACAATTTTTATGCATTAATGACTTACGGCAAACTTGCGCGACAATCTCACCGCATTGTATAACCTGTGGCCGTATGCAAGAACAACGGAAAACCATTTTCCGGGAAAATGTGACGTCATTAGCGTAGGCGGAGGATTTTTGGAAAACGCCTCCGCCTACGCTAATGACGTCACATTTTCCCGGAAAACGATTCTTGCATACGGCCACTGGGTATTATATTTGTTTTCAGCATAGCGAATAAGTACACAAAAACATGTATTGCATGTTTTATTGTTATCACAATTATTAAAATATTATAATTATTAAAATAATTAATAATAATATTTTTTATTATTATAGGTCATCTCCATCACCGTCATCATCATCCGTTCGAAACATTCCCATCTCGATCATTCCATCATCCTCATCCTCGCCCACTCGGGGAGGAGAATACGGAGATCACAATCTGCAGCAGTTGCAGCAGCTGCACAGTAATAGCAGCCAGCAAGGAGGACGACCGTCGAGTGATAGAGGAGGAGTGCCGTCTACGAAACCGAGAACCATGTGAGTGGGGGATATTATTGATTGATTATCGATTGATGGAGTAGATATTATTGATTGGTGTCTCTTATAAAACACAATGTTGTTGCGGACATCATGCAAGAGACGAAAATTGAAATCATCGAAAATATTGCTTATTTTATTTTATTCTCTCATTCATTAGTGGAGCGGTCGGTCCTCTCTCTCCCTATCTATTTTAAATTACCAATAGGATAGGAATGACTTTATGATCTTTTAATATATTTGCTTGTTTATTTATTTATTTCCAGTTTCGAGATTAATCGACGATCGAACGACGATAGGGAAAGAGAAGGCGACCAGTCGAGTATGTCCATGCATCTATTGTATTGATTTATTTATTCGATGTATTGATTGATTGAGTTGTAAAAAAATTCCAAAATAAAGTGCCCAGGTTTCTTAATTTATAGTGTACTGTTTTATGATTATGAAGTCTTATGATTATGAATTCTTCTTCTTTGTAGGAGCACCTCGTGAGATCATCCATCCGATCATCTCGACCAAATCGACTACCGTAGTCACGACGACGAATCCTCCTCACACCACCACGGCGACGTCTACTAAACCCTCCCACGTCCACACCATCAACAACAACAACAACAATAACGGTGCGTTCTACGGAGGGGAGGAGAGGAAAACGGATCGAAGAAGGACGGAGGATGATAACGGAATTATGAGAGTCAGTTGTTTTTTTTTTGTTTATTTGTTTGTTTTTTTATTTTTATTCCATCAAGTAAAATCATACAATTTCTGTTGGCATTGACAAGATGGATTTCCGTCTTCGCATATATCCATGCGATTTCGATTAGTTTTTTAAAAATCAAATTTATTTATTTTATTTCGAAAATTTAAGGAGAATGGACGAATCAAATCGATTTCCGTTGAAGAGAGTACTAAGAAGAAGAGAGTGTGCGATGTCACGAGGAGGTATCCTTGTTTATTTATTTATTTTTGAAAATATAAAATAATCAAGGAAACGTATGCAATTCCAGCAAAAAAAAAGTCATGTTGTTTGGAATGTACATTTTTGATAATGATCTGAATGACGAATTATTGATTGATTGATTGATTGATTGATTGATATCGATTGATTACAGTATCTCATCACCCCTGGAGACGGAGGGATGGTCCCTGGGTGATCGATGTCTATGGACCAATGATGGGAGGGAGTGGAAGGGTACGGTACGATGGTTGGGAGTGCTCCGAGGACACGCCAGTATCTATGCTGGAATCGAATTTGTAAGGCTTTTATTGATTTATTGATTATTTCTTGTCTGATTGATTATTGAGCAATTGACCCCTTTTTTATTGCGAATGTAAAGAAGAGTTGGTCAATAGTTCCTGTTCGAAATTTCCGAAACAGAAGGAAGAGTTAACTTCTTTTTTTCGCCCATTCTTACCATTTCGTGGAAAGGTGAATTTGCGTAGTCAACGATTAATATAATATATAATATTTTACGACACATGAAAATGAATATGATCAAAATAAATAGGTGATGATAATGACTTCACTGTCTGCATGGAATGCGCAGTGGATATAAGTCACACAAAGCTGCTCGCATTAGTTCAAATAACGGGAAAAACGGGAAAAAAAGAGAAAATCTTTTGAACCACCATTCTACCACTCGGCCATTTTCTCATTTTCAATATTGATTATATTATGTTATTATTATTATAATTATTATTATATTATTATATTACAGGACGAGCCAGTGGGCCAAGGCACGGGAGTGTATCAGGGTAAAGATCTGTTCACGACGAGAAATCGTCATGCTGGTTAGTCCGACCATCGTTTATTGATTTATTAACATACTGTACTTATTGATGGTTTCCGCAAAAAAATTATAAAATAAAAATTATTTTAGTAGTGTTGTTATATAGTATATGCATAGATTAAATTTTCTAATAATTAATAAAATATTTTTTTAAACAAATAAAATAAGTTTTCATTATAGGTTTCGTGATGTTGTCCACGATCCGTCGTCCCGTTCAATCCTCATCCTCACCATCATCACAACGTCCCAAACCATTCTATTTCAATACCAAACCATCAACCGGACTGGATAATGTATCGTACCCCGTGAGAGACGCAAGGATCACTCCCAGTCCACCTCTGGGTAATTAATATTTTCTAATTAATTAATATAGATATTCTATTTATTTTTTTTAATATAGAATAGCTAGAATCATAGGTGGGCACTAGGGTGGCGAGAACCACTCACTAGTCACTAATTATTCTCTATCTCCAACTAGTGCGTAATTTTTTCCACTCTCTCTCTGCTACTCTTCTGTCCCCCGTGGCAGCCGTGCGTTGGGGTCACGGTTGAGTAGCAAAATTACTCTTTTTCTACTCTTTTTGTTTTTTCTCGGTTCTAAGTAATCAAAACGTGCAAATCTATATATTTTTGGAATCTACAAGTCAAGGGCTATCCAACAAGCCTAAAATTGGATGTCAAAAAAGATTATAGACGCCGCTTGGTTGTTTATGACGATTGTGGGCGGAGTCTATCACTATGCAAGAGGTTAAATGACGACAAGGAAGAGTTTTAATTGTGGTTCGAATGACTTTAATAACATGATAATCATAAATGATATTATAATAGTCTTCCTATCCGTCTTATCGGAAGTGCTGGAATGCATAACATGAGAATTCGACGAAATTTAAAAGTTATCTTTGACAGTCAATTTTAGGCTTGTTGAATAGCCCCTTGCTTGTAGATTCCAAAAATATTCAGATTTGCAAATTTCGATTACTTATAGCCGAGAAAACCCAAAAGGAGTAGAAAAAGAGTAGCTAAAATTACTCACTAATGTTTTGATGACCTCATCACTACTAACCGTCGCGAGAGAGGTCGTAAATGTGCCTCTCTCGGTTGAGTAGAGAGAGACTGTCACTAGGACTAGTGACTAGTGACTGATTCTCGCCACTCTAGTGGGCACGCTGGGGGAAAGGCTGTGCGCAAACGTGGGAATTGTAAGGCAAGGCTATGCGCATCGCCATTTTTTGCAGATTTGACGGGAAATTTTCCAATATTTGCGAGGCAAAGCTATGCGCAAGGCCTCGCAAGGGGAGGCAAGGCTATGTGCAAAAAGAATTCGTTTTGACGCGCCCACCTATGGCTAGAATTGAGAAAATCCCGATATCAAATGTGGGTTGTGAAATTGATGCAACGATAGGATTATAATAGTTTGTTAGGCGATCGCATATGCTTCCGACTTGTTAGATATTTCAGGCTTGTATTTTCAACCTCATAATCCGATATATATTTATTATATTTATTTATCTATTTACTCATTATCTTTATTTCCAGACATGTTGCCTCCATCCCGATCCGCCCTCTACGACAACGTCTCTCCCCAACCCTACCATCCTCCCCATCATCATCACGATCCCTCATCTCCGTCCACCTCCAAGGCCACCATATCCCCTACAGCTGCAGCTGCAGCTAATGGATATCGTGGTCGTGCTGCACCGACGACCACTCCACCGACATATGCAGAGAGTACTGCTGCTGCTCAGCCACCGCCCGTTCCTCCGCGACCCCATATGCTCCCGGAGGACTATATGATTGAGAGCTTTGATGTCGGTGAGTATACGGTAGTCAGAATATCATAAAGTGACTGTATTTCGTTGGTTACGGTAGTCTGTCTATCGTATTTCGTTGGCTACTGTAGTGTTTATCGAGAAGAGATTTTTGTTTCATTGAGTACGGTAGTCTTTCTATCATGAAGTAACTTTGTCATGGAGTACGGTAGTCTGTTTATCATCGAGTAACTTTATTTCAATGGGTACTGTAGGGTACATGAAGTAACTTTATTTCATCGAGTCACGATATCATGAAGTTACGTTTCTCTACGATTGTAGGCTGTTGTGTGGACGTGTGTCATCTGGGTGCAGTGCGTCAAGGAGTAATTCGATGGAAGGGAGATGTATTCTCGAAGAATCTTGATCGATTGGAGAAGTGTGTTGTCGTGGAATTAGTAAGTGAATGATGATTAGAGATCAAAGATTAACAATTCAAATCATACATTGCCACATCCTCGCAGTGCGAGGATTGACCCACTATATAAGGCCCATTTTAGGCCACCTGATAAAAAAGGAAGCTAAAAATGACGATTTTTAAGCGAAAATAACGAATTTTGTGAATCAACCCACCCTATTTCGAGAATTGACCCACTATGTAAAATTAGACGGCGAGGGTACCGAAAATGTATGATTCAAATTGGCTAAACTATTATTTTGATATTCTAATAGTGATAAAAGCCTAGAAGATCAACAATTAGAGATCAAAGATCTGAGATCACACAATCAACTTCAAAGATTAGAGCTAAGAAAGGTCAAAGTTGAGAGAGCAGAGATCACAGAGCTAAGAAAGATCAAAGATCAAAGACCACTGATTGTAGGAGACGACGGAGCCGCTGCCGGATGGCTGGAGATTGTCGGCTGAGGAGAATCTCCGTAATTATTTTGTATTCTTGTTTTTGTTTGGTCTCTGGAATATCGTATCAGTTAATCGATAATGATCTACCAATCGATCAATAATGATGATGGTTATCTCAGATGACGTCACCCACTCTTCATGGACGGTCATCGTTCCTCTGAATACGGTGAGGCGAGATCGACGATTCGCAAAAGAGACCACACCATTGCCGATGATTGACGGAGATGCAGTGGACACTGATGGAGCGCCTCTGTATAGGGCACACGGTGAACGAGGTACGGTACAGTACACCATCGGTGGTAATCGTGAACTGAGTTTTTTTAATGAACGTGTACTGTAGTAGATGATTTTGCGAAAAAGATTTTTTTTCATCAACTTATATGCCAGACCGATAGAGATTCTTTAAAATTACTAATATCCTTGGTGTGGAATAATTGTAGTAGATGTAGTACGATTCAGGAGAAAATGTATTGAAATATTTATAATTATTTTTATTATTGATTGATTGATTGTAGGTCGTGATTTCGGTAGTATCGATAGTGGGGTGGAGTTGAGCAAGAGTGAGCCGTCGAAGGGAGCGGATGAACTGATTGGACGGATGAAGGGAATACAGGTACGGTAGTTGCATCGCGCATACTGTATATTGATATTATTACAATTTATTGATTGATTGATCCTGTGAGCTACTATTCACTGTTTTTCAGTTATTATTTAAAATTAATATACGTAGCTGTAGCGTACTGTATATCCATTGAGATTATCGATTCATTTCTGTAATAGAACTACCGTAATCAATCCCTGAATTTCAGGGACATCGCAATAGTTGCTATCTCGATTCGATGATGTATGCGCTGTTCGTGCAGAACACTGCATTCGATGAGTAAGTTTGTGCACTCAGTTCACGATAGATCTGTGGTACTACTACGGTATGTATCTCTATTGATTGCCTCGTTTACAGTATTCTAACGCGACGTCGAACCGATAAAGACATCAAGCAGTATGAGGAACTCGTTCGGATTCTGTCGACGGAGATTGTGTGGCCATTGAGGAAGTGAGTACGGTATATACATACAGTACGGTAGCATATGGGGATACGGTAGCATTAGATATACGGTAAATTGCGGTGAGACACCGTGGAATACGGTAGAATGCATGAGCTGAAATTAAAAAGATTTCTTTGCTTCCTTTGTTTAACTACTGCGAACATATTGGTATGCAGGGCTGTGCGGAAAATTGTTTTCGGAAAATTTCGGAAAATGGATTTGATTTGAAATTTTCCGAAATTATTTTTCGGAAAATACGGAAAATTTCGGAAAAAAAAATAGAGTGAAGTGTGCTTGGAGTAAGTGGAAAGCGTGCAGTGGAGTATTAAGAGACAGGAGAGTAGCGATTCGAATAAAGGGCAAAGTGTATAAGACTGTGATTAGACCAGCTCTGATGTATGGAAGTGAGACATGGCCGATGACGGATAGACAGGAAGCAAAGTTGATGTGCACTGAGATGAGGATGATGAGATGGGCATGTGGAGTTACCTTGTCTGATAGAATAAGAAATGAGGTGCTTAGAGGAATGATGAAAGTAAGACCGATTAATGAAAAGATCCGAGAGAAAAGATTGAGATGGTACGGACATGTGAAGAGGAGAGAAAGAGACCACGTATGCAGAAGGATGATTCAGTACTCACCACAAGGAAGGAGACCAAGAGGACGACCGAAGCTGAGATGGACGGATGCGATCAAAAAGGACTTCACGGAACTCAAGTTGACAGAACGACACACGCTGGACCGACAACTATGGCATAAGAAGACTAGCTTTCCTGACCCCGTCTAACGTGATAAGAAGAACCCAATACCATCCCATTCTTTCTTATACAGGAAAATAAATGATTTGATTTGATTTGATTTGAAATTTTCCGAAATTATTTTTCGGAAAATACGGAAAATTTCGGAAAAATCGAAATTTGCCTCAAAATATATAAATTTTCGTGTTTAACAAAATTATTGTTTTATTGAAGTCATGAAAATCACAACATCATAAAGAACAAGATCAAGAACATAATACAACAATAAATAATTAGAAGTCGTAACCAAGGATGGGAATGTTAGTAGCAAGGAAGAGCAATTGATGCAAATTACCGTATACTTGCATATTAAATATCACGAGTGGAATATCTCCCAAGCACCGTAATCATAAAAAAATCGACTTTCTTCTATTTTTCTTTAAAATTCGGAAAATTTTAAAGGTTCGGAAAAATTTTAAAAATTCGGAAAATTTTCCGACGGAAAAATTTTCCGATTTTTCTCGGAAAATTCGGAAAATCGGAAAAACGGAAAATGCACAGCCCTGTTGGTATGAGATATATTTGAATCGTTGGCTACGCAAATTCGCCTGGTTTACTAATTAAATCTTTTTTTAAATTTGTTTTTGTTTAGATTCCACTACGTGCGCGCGGATCACGTCATGAAATTCAGACAAGAACTGGAAAAGGTAAAGAGATTTAAAAATTTAATTCTCAATAATTATTTTTTTATTTTTTTATTGTTATAATTATTACTGTGCGATCTGCACTACGATGACGAGATGTTGTTAGGCTAGGCGAGTTCTGGGATTTTTGTGGTGGCCTACGGATGATCATTACTCTTCTGACTTACGTCTGATATGATAAATGAAATGAATTGAACTATTACTGTATAATTTCTTACTGTAGGCTCTACCATCGATCAAGGGATTGACGAGCGAAGAGAAGGATCCAGAGGAGATTCTCTCGGCCCTCTTCAGAGATGTATTCAAGACCAAGCCTTATCTCAAGTTGATGTTTGTTTTTTTTTTATTTTGTATATTTTGATTAATATTGTTATTATTATTGTTTTCAATAATTCATACGCTTGCAGTAACACTAAAGATGGCACGGTCGAGTCGACATGGTTGTATCACGTGGTCGTCGATTCGGATGACTGGCAAGTACGGCGTGATTACTGTATTCAAAATGGAATTTATTGATTTATTGATTTTTCTTTCAGGGAAGCGTAGCCAGCAGTCAGCATCTGCTCGAGCGAAGTCTGCGCAAGGACTCGACCAAGTTTTCTGAAGCACCTCAGGTACGGTAGTTATGGGCAATTTAGGTGTGTTACGGTAACTATGAGCTGTGCCATTGGATTACGGTAACTATGGGCAATAATCGATCGATTGATTGCAGGTGTTCATCATGCAGCTGCCACGATACGGTGTGACCAAGCTATATGAGAAGATTGTACCTCTGGAGAAGATTGACCTGACTCCATTCGTTAACCAAGGTAGATCAATCAATCGATAATCTCGTTTATTGATTAATGCGATGGTCGATCGATATCTTGAAGAGACCGTACAGTATTGATTTATTGATTGATTTAGCCGTCTTCGCGTGCGTCAGTTGCCAGAAGAACCCTGCCGAGGTGTACTGTCCCGAATGCTATCTCACCAAGGAGGCTCTCTATGGAGAGGTGAGCATTTCAGTTTTATAACCAGTAAAAAATCAATAAAATTGAATCACTTAATTTACATTTTACTATTTAATTTTATTTAATTAAATTAATGCTTTGCAGGTGTCATACTGTGTGCAGTGTTTCCATCTGGAACATCAGAAGATGGGCATGCCCGATCACGCTGATCGACCCATCGCGCCGCCCCTGAAACCAACCAAGAAAATGGTAATCGATTAGATACTGTGGTTTGAGGCTATGATATACTGTAGTTTCGGGATACTGTAGTTTGAGGATATCGTTGATACGGGTTACTGTAGTTTGAGGATGCTGTTGTTAGGCGTACTGTAGATTGAGGACAATGTAGTTTCGGGATAATGTAGTTTGAGGATACTGTAATTTGGAGATAATGTATTGTAATAGATATGAATGCATACCGAAAGATACTTTCAGAATCGCTACACCTACACCCTGTCGAGTGTTCTGGCAATAGAGACGTCTCATTACGTGTCTTTCGTCCGAAGTCCCTCTCAGGGTCGATGGATGTTCTTTGATTCAATGGCTGATAGAGAAGGATTGCAGAATGGATTCAATATACCTCAGGTATTCAAGAGCTCAAGAGCCTTCGATCTAATGAACGCTTGTATGGATGAATTCAAGAGCAAACGTTGTCGATTTGAGAAGAAAATTAAATTAAAATTGAAATAACATCGTTTGCGTATTCATGAACATCTGCAAACCCTTTACCGAGCAACGTGGCGTCGCAAGCTCGGCAAACGGTTTGCCAACGTTTATGCATACGGCATCTTGTTTTCATGAGTCCCGAATAGTAAAACAGTGAGTTAATGTAAAAACAATGAAAGATTACTGTAACAAGTATTATGGTGAATGATTTGTAACATTACAATCGATAATGAAATATGAATAATCAACAATCAATAATACGTTATAGGTGCGTGAATGTGAGCGTGTCTCATCATGGCTGTCACTATCTGGTTACCATCGTCTCCGTGCATCTCCAACATCCCTTCCATCAGACGATCATCTCGTTTCTCGTCTCATATCCGACTCGTACATCTGTATCTACACTGCTGACCCCGTCCCCTCGACGACCTCATCCATATTCTCCAAGCTCAAGGAGCAGATCAATAAGTAGATCGATAATGTGCAGTTAAAAAGTCCCGAAATGAAAAGTAAATTATCTCGTTTTTTCGTAATCTGTCGACTATTTTTCACTTTTTTCGTGACTTTTGAACACCTCATACATAAGTTGATCACCCATCCGCCCCTCCTTTAATTCTATCTCATCCTTATACGCTGTTGTAGTCCGAGCACGGCTCCCAAAACAGATTCAATCAAGATTAGGATATAAAGATAGTATCGATTAGTGTGCTACTCTCCCCCCTCAATTCCCGGTGTCTGTTTATTCCTCACGATCGCTCCCCTCATATTCAATCAATACGATGAGGTTTACGGTAGTCTCTCTCAGATCCTATTATTGATTACCCGAAAATTGTACATTTTTGTGCAAGATATTTTGCTAGATGACACTTCATCTCCATCTTTCTATGTATATGTTTCCCGTGTGTATATCGCGTCCAGTGTTTATTTGTTTCTTGTCTTCATATTGTGGTAGTAACCCCTTTTCACACTACGGTACTGTATTTTCCATCCTCGCTTTTTCTTTTATTCATATACCGTGATTACAATCAAGTACGGCTATCAAAGTGCTACATCCTTTTGACAGTTTACCCGATTACTCTCTTTTATTCGGTTATATTCCCCCTCTTTTTTTCGTTTTATAATTTTTAGTAAACGTCACTTGCTAATTAGGATTTGTGGTAATTGTTAATTATAGAAGACCAGCCCTGCTTACGGATTTGTGTGTACAGGCTTCGCTGAATTACTAAGTTGAAATAAATCTTTTTCCAAACTCTCACACTTTTCTGAAACCCGCATAAAGCTATTGTTATTATTTGAACAAATGGTTGATGAGAACAATGATTCTTTCTCACGAAAATGGCTCGTAGATACTAAAAAATCTTTGATAAGTGAGAATACATTTTAGAAAAGAGCTATTGTTACATGATGGCTCTTTCAAAGAAATCATAATTGAACTACGGAAGAAATGCTGACTGCATAACCTATCATTCCAGCTGAAATGGGAATAGGACGACGACGCTAATTGATCAAGAATGTGCATTCCTCGAGACGACCCGTTGCTCACACCGTATACAGATATTGCACTAGCTGTTAAGATAAGGGAGACATGACAAGGGTCGAGAGCTATAGCAAGGTGTGACCGAGCAAATTCTCTCTTAATTGTAAGAGAAGAGGACTGTCAGACCTAGTAAAGATGGATAAGAACTTTCACAAAATAGAGCTACTTGAATAAACGACTTTGTGAATGTATATATCACAGGGATTGGCGCGCAAGGTTGCCTCAAACATGCAATAAGTTATAAATTGCGAGTTAATTTAATTTGTTGCTGCCTAAGGGCATAACCGTTTCGAAGCAATTTTCGGGCAACTACATCGTTGTTGCAACTTGCTCGACAATCCCACTGATATCTATGCAAAAAAATAATGCAAAATAGAAAAAAATAGTGAACCAAAAGTGTGAGCTGACTGTAATTCACTCACTCAACAAAACTATCGCAAACTGACGAGTTGGCAACCTGCCAAGACTGCGTAGATGGAATGTCTAGGCATTGTGATACTCAGGCAACAGAATTTTAGGAGAATTCTTGCTTTTTTGTTTTCTTCTTTTCCTAATTTTTATTGATTCAAATGCATGATTCCGTGTGTCATTTCGATGGTATTTACAAAAATAAGGTTGTTATGATGAGTAGGCCAAGTTACCGCGTTGTTAGTGTTGTTTTGACGAAGATTTGAACTTTTCCTTCCCTTTTTTTACCTATTTTCTTTATCTCGATTGGTTTGAAGAACTATATTTGAGCAGAAACTCGGGGCAACATGGTTCGCATGAGCGTGCTCGCCGATGCTCTTAAAACCATCAACAATGCTGAGAAGCGCGGAAAGCGCCAGGTCCTCATCCGTCCTGCTTCCAAGGTTCGTTTAGATGACTTATCTTTTTTGAATGTCTATTTATGATTCTTTTTTGGGTTATTAATCACTATACCTATTTAAACTGTTTGTTCTGACGCTGAGAAAATTGCTTATTTCATCACTTTAAAATTTCCACAACGGATGGAGTTATCTTTTTGACAAGGTGATCAACCATGACTAGCTTTTTCGTAGCTAAAATATATCTGTCGTGCTCAGCTGTAACACTGGCCGATTTTCTTTAATACATTTATCAAAGCGTTGAAGAAAGGCAGATGAATTGCCATTTAAGGAATACTACCTATGAAAACTGTCTAGTCCCACTTGCTTCGATAAGATAACATGAGCGCTAGATAGAACTGGGCTTGTTTATACCCTTGTTATAAACCGTGTAGGTTTAAATGCACATCTTTGTCTAACTTTTGATATCAATACTAGATAAAATTGGGCCTGTTTCTAAATTCGTTTAAGCAGCAGTTTGGATGCACACCCTTGTCTATTTTTTTCTAAATATATCTAATATGCGCACTGAATGGACCTCTAATGAAGTTGAGTCAGTACAACAAGTAGATACAAATTTTAAACTAAATTATTAATCCTCTGCACTTTCAGGTCATCGTCCGGTTCCTTACCGTAATGATGAAGCAGGGATACATCGGTGAGTTCGAGATCGTCGACGACCACCGTGCCGGAAAGATCGTTGTCAACCTCACCGGACGTATTAACAAGTGCTCCGTTGTATCTCCCCGTCTCGATATCGCCCTCGGAGACCTCGAGAAGTACACCACCCATCTCCTTCCTTCCCGTCAGTTCGGATACATCGTCCTCACCACTTCTGGAGGTATTATGGACCACGAGGAGGCTAGACGCAGGCACCTTGGAGGAAAGATCCTTGGATTCTTCTTCTAAAAGTTCATTGTTGATTTTCGCTCGATAAATTGTTATCACTTCCTCTAACACAATGTTTGGGGACATTATAAACGTTTGCGACGTCGAGTTTATTTTGGCTCTCGATTTGTCAAACACGATTTGCTCTCAGATGGCAAGGGTCGTAGTTCTTGTTGATATGGATTGCTTCTATGCACAAGTGGAGCAGCGTGATCGTCCAGAGTTATGGGGAAAACCTGTTGGTGTTTTACAATATTCTGCGAATGGACAATCTGGGTAATATCTGATTCGAAAATGTTCATCTCTTCTTGATGGTTTAGGTTGATCGCTGTTTCATATGAAGCTCGTCCTTTTGGTGTGAAACGAGGAATGACTGCAAAACAGAGCAAGGAGTTGTGCTCAGATGTGTGCTAATTCATTGGGCGAGCTTATTCTAAATTGTTCTATACAGATCGAAATTTGTCTCGTGCCTCAAGGGGAGCATGCTGATAAGGCTGACATTCAAAAGTACAGAGATGCTTCTGCTGAGGTAACGTAAATCGAACCATCATAGCTTGATATGTATTGACTGACGTCATAAATATTAATAATTTAAATGGAAATATAACTTTAGGTATTCGCAGTGCTTGGTTCAACCGATAGCCGAGTTGTGCTAGAACGAGCCAGTGTTGATGAGGCATTTCTTGATGTCACTGCCTATGTTGAGAGTAGGCTCCATGAAGAATCTAGGGAGGATATTGTTGAGAGGGTATGGTACGGTTACTGTATTACTCTGTACTGTTACTGTATTACTCTTCACGATTACTGTATTGTTTTGTACGTTTACCCGAAATACAAATACACTTGGGGCCACAATCTTGTAGATCTGGCTGAACCGTGGTACTGTGGTTTGTGCTTGAACAGTAAGATATACCAGATTAGCTAGTACCACTGGTATCGTGTACTGTAACCTTCGGTATGATGATACGGTATGGTTTCAGTTGGTACAAGATGAGTGTCTGCCTACGTCGTATGTAGTAGATGGAGAGGAAGAGGAGGAAGCGATGGATGGAGTGGAGATGAGTGAGGATGAGAAGAGGACGAAGACTGAGGGATGGAGACGACAAAGGATACGAACGTTCATTGAATCATGTGTCTACGATGATGAATGCGTTCGTTTATTTATTTGTCCATCAGTTAAAACTAGGAAATGAAAGGAAATGTACAGTTATTTGTACCGACTACATTAGTCTAACGCCATGCCTCGTCGATACTCCTTTGAATATCGAACTTGAAACGTGAAACTGCCGGGCTGAGATTACTGAATTTTAAGATTAAAAATTGTTCGTAATAATCAGTAATTACTAGTAAACCTTACGCTTACCCTGCCCATAGATGGAGAGAGTAGTTGCATTGTTACCGTAACTAATCGATATTGTGTGTTTGCAGTTGAAGATAGCTCTAGCAGCCGAATATGCTGAGCGGTTACGTGAGCAAGTTCGAGAGAAGACCCAGTTCTATTGCTCCGCAGGCATTGCTAATAATAAGGTAAGTCGATAGTTTAGTTTCGAAGTCAATAGATACCTCAGTTTCGAAATCGATCAATAACTTAGCTTCGAAATCAATCAATACTTCAGTTTCGAAATCAATCAATAATTTAGATGATGGCCAAACTGGTGTGTGCAGTGCACAAGCCACGCAAGCAGTCATTCGTGCCTCCGAAAGGAGGAGCGGCCGAAGGAGTACTGAAGAAGACGAAGATTGGATCGATCAGAGGATTGGGAGGCAAACTGGGATGGAGTCTTGTCCAGACTCTAGGAGTTACGGTAAGATGTGGATTGATACTGATTATGTTTGTTTATTTATTTGATACGCCCGTGACAGGTGTCTCAGCAAATGCAGAAGTGAAAGGAGAAATGACAATTGAAATTCTGCTGCGATTGAAATTCTATCGAACTGTTTAGTCTTTAAACCAATCCGTGCTGAACTTAATATTTTATTAACTGGAGATATCGGTTATATCGATCGATATTATGACAGTAATAACCTGATTACAGTACATGGGTGATCTATTGGCCCTCCCGCCAGGAGTCCTGTCGTCCTCGTTCCCTGCCCATGCGGAATGGCTGACCAGATTGGCGAGAGGAGAGGACGATGAACCCGTCAAGGCCAGGAGCACACAGACCAGCATCGGGGTACGGTATCTTGGAGATTACTGTTGCTGGGGTACGGTATCTTTTAGATTACTGTAGCTTAAGAACGGGATATTGGAGATTACTATAGATATTTTACGTTATATTGAAAACTACTGTAGCTGAGGTGCGATATATTGGAGAATATTGTAGGTGGGGTATGATATATTTGAGATTACTGTAGCTGTCATAAGCTATATTGAAACTACTGTGGCTGGAGTATGGTATATTGAAAACTAATGTCGCTCGGGTACGGTACATTTGAGATTATTGTAGATGGGGTATGGTATTTTTGAGAATATTGTAGCCTATTGTTTGCGGTATCGTACCTTGGAGTTTACTGTAGCCTAATTTATCTTATTGACTGTTTGCTATTAGATACTATTCTGCGTAGGAGAATATTGAAACAATGTTTGTATATGTTTCAGATTACTGTAGCGATAGTATCTTATTGATTTATTGATTGTTGATCTTGTCAGGTGGGCAAGAACTTTCCGGGTAAGCTGGCCATCAATAGTGTGCGAGAGGCGAGACATTGGCTGGATGGACTTGTGAAGGAATTGGCCAAGAGATTGGCTGATGATAGAATAAAGGTACTGTATCATATTGATTGATTGTATGCTGGAGTACGGTAGATTGGAAATTACTGTAGCCAAATTTATCATATTGATTGTTGTCATAAAAGCTGAGAAGTGCGTCTTTCTGATGACATTCCCGTGCGAATGGTGCAAATGGACTGTGTGAATCAGTAGCGATCTATTTCAATCAATCAATATTTATCATGTTCACACATTGGTATGCTCGCTCAAGCTGTGTTTTCGATTGGTTTATTCAAATAATACATGTTCATAATTACAATATTTATATTATAAATATGACTATCATCATTTCATAATGTATTTTGGATATATGTCTGGCGAGCTCTCGTGGTAAAAAAAAACGAATTAGGAAATTATGAAATTCGTTTAAAATTACGACTTTCTCGTAAAATTTGCGATTAGGAAGGAAGTGTATAATGTAAAAAAAACCATAGTGAGTGAATAAGTTAAGACATCAGAGACTACCCTTGATAAATGTGTTTTAAGTGAAATGAAATTTAAGATCATCTCGGTCAATTATCTGAATCCGGTTTGCATTTGAAAGTGTTGCAAAATATTGAGACAATTCAGAAAGTTATTTTTAAAATTTCGTGCCGCAACCATCTCTGATAATACAGCGATTGATCTAAAAGGTCGTGTAATCGATATATTAGTTAAATACAGTATCCCTAATGGCTATTGTAATGGGCATTATCGGTCGGTCTATATGAAAGATAGTATTGATCGTAGTGACCGTGTGTGAGCTATGACTCGGGTATCGCTCAGAATCAATTAAATCTTAGTTAATATTAAGTCAAACACGTTCAGAATCGTCGCGTTCCTCAGAACATCGTGGTGCACATCACGACGGACACGTCGATATCTCGAACTTGTCGAATGGGAGGAGTGGAGATGAGAGAGGAGAGGATCATGGATAAACTGTGGCCTGTTATGATGTCATTGAGGAAGGGCAATGGAGAGAACACGTGGTATGTTGATTATTGATTGGTATTGATGTATTGATTACTAAGGTGTGCTTGAGTAGCAACTGTTACATGTATGATATTTAGTAAGCTGTAAAATTAAAAAATATTATGTATTTTTTAATGATTAATTTTAATTTTAATGATATTGGCAGGCATCCTCCAATCGTGAACATCTCACTGTCGGCAGGTAAATTCCTCGATGGAATACCCTCCAAGGAGGCATCCATCACGGGATGGATGGAGAAGAGAATGAAACAGCTAGTGGTCAGTGTCTGTCTGTCCCTTGTGTAGATGTTGTATTAATGTAAAGCGCATTCGAATCTGCGAGAAGTGTATCCTGTACACTTGAAGCCACTATGAAACATGATTCTGCCGGGCACACCGCTTCGCCCAGAGTGGTCATTGAAAATGTATCAAAATGCTAAAGAATTACGGTATATTGTTCAATTGTGTACGTTACCATCTCGGACTTTTCCATGTTCTTTACTTTTTTTTATCTATCGCACCATGACCGCTCACGAAACGCTGTGTGCCGGGTGGCCCAGGTGCTGTCGATGTGCATTGATAAGTGTTCGTATTATTGATTTATTGATTGATTACAGGCGGAGAATGCGCAGATCGATAATGTGGATCCGGGCGCGAAAGAGGCGGAGGAACAAGAAGCAGCCACATGGAGTGATATTGATAAGGAAGATGATGAGAATGATGTAGGAGATGATGATGATGATGATGTCATCATTATTGACGATGATCAACCGGGACCGTCGAATAGTACGGTACGTATGTGGGTACTGTAGTTATGGATAGTGTATTTACTGTACATTACGTGTGTACTATATACGCTAGTTGTATATACCGTAGTGTACGTTTGTACTGTATTCTATAATAATAATGATGATAATAATAATAATCCTGTCAGAAATGGTAATTGAAGGATAATTAAAGGGTAGTCGACACGGCAAGGATAAGGCGGAGTTCCAATTGGACGATGAAGGATGGCAGGTACGGTAGATGAGCAGTGGGATTACTGTAATCAGTAATTATCGATTTTCTAAATCCCGGTCGTATCTAGATCTGGCCCACGAATACTGTAACGGAATCATCTGCGACGAACAAACAAGTGAGAAAGAAGAAAGTAACGAAGACTAAGAAGAATGTGAAAGATGATAAGAATAAAGAAATATCCAGAGATATTCTGTATGAACTCCCAGCAAATATCAGACAGGTTTATTTTATTTTATTTATTTATTTATTTTGGAAAATATGTATTTATTTATTTGTAGCTTCAAAGCGTAAATATAAACTTGTTTCAGGAAATTATGCACCAGGAGAATCTAAAGGCGGCTAAGGAGCTCAAACAGAAACAGGTTGGTAATCATACATTTTCGGTGCCCTCACCGAATTATTTCTATATAGTGGGTCGATTTAGAAAAATCGTTATTTTTAGATTAGATTGTAATTATCACATAAAAATTTAGCTTTATATAGTGGGTTAACCTTGAAAATGAGCCGTATATAGTGGGTCAATCCTCACACTGTGAGGGTATGAAAATGTATGGTTGGTAATAATATTAATTGAATTAATAATTGTTAGAATGGATATACCACGCCTACAGTAATCCCTTACAAACTGGACAAATATATGTTATGCTTGCACAGTGATAGTGCGACTTTGATAAATGTTAGTGATATCAGAAAAATAATGTGATTCATGCTGTTTCACTCGCTACGTATATATTTAATTTAATTATTAATATTTATCACGTTCGCATATGGGTGCGAGTGAGTCATGACAAGGGTCCTTCATATAATAATAATAGTTATAATAATATTATTATATTTTGTCAGCATATGCAGAATGGCTTTCATACATACGTGGGCGGCATTGCTGCTAGCTGAAAGCATCCACCCGGTTTTGGCTCCCGACCTTGGCAAAATTCGCTCAAAATGGAAATGAACTAGCCAAAATCCTTTCCAACATGATTTTTTCGTCCTAGTCACCGGATTTTAATTTCCAGCGGCAAAGGTTGCCCATGCATCTTTCATAAATGAATGGTTTATCTTCGTACTTTATCGATTGAAGCATATTGTTACATCTTTCTGGTTCTTTCACATCTGCGCTTGCCACGAAGTTCCGAATCCGGGAAATAGTACATTAAATGTAGAAAAGGTTGATAGGTGCATGATTATTGATTAGTGTTGATTAAGATAAGTTTATTGATTTATTGATTATAGGCCGAAAAGGAAGCAGCAAAAGGAGGTACTGTATCTCGAAAGAGGAAAGGAGCGAAAGATGAGGATGCGAAGAAAGTGAAAAAGCCGATCTCTGATTTCTTTGGAGCCAAATCAAAGTGACAACATATTTTACTAACATATTTATTTATCTGTATGATATATTGCTAATCGAATAAAGTTAAATAATAAAGACACATATGATATCTATTGAGTAATTGGTTAAAGGCACAACACGAGCTAATTTGAAACTCGGCTCTGACAACGCTCTCTCGTAGACAAAGTAAGCGAGAGAACATTGTCAGAGTGGAGAGTTTCAAATTTGCTCGGGCTGTGCTTTTCAATATGTTAATTCGATAACGATTATAACCATACATTGCTTCATTCGGGTACCTAGTCTGGTCTATCAATTGGATAAAATATGATATAATATGAATATGTAATATGTATGAGTATCTTTCTATCTATTTCATAGATTATGTGATATATATGGCTTAAGTAAATTGGGTTAAAATTAGATCATTGGAGGGGGGGGGTAACCGTACCGTACACAGTATCACACTTTCAGGGTCTATATCGGGGTATACTGTACATTTCTATCACCGGGATACTGTATATTTCCTATCGTCGAAGGATACTGTATATAGTTCTATCATAGGGATACTGTATATTTCCTATCATCAGGATACCTAGTTGAGGCAGATAATAGGTTGAACTAGAGTAAATAACAATCATTAATAAGCTTCGTTTTACATAAATATATAGTAGAATTGTGGTTATTGGCACACTTCTCGATGAATCTACGAATCAAAGTACACACAAATTGGGAATAGAATAGGAACAACATAATCAATAATTATTGAAATACGGTAAACTCAAGTCATCGTAATATCATCATCATCGATGGATACTGTAGATGTGGATGGGGTGGGCAGGCCAAAGGTGGAGAATACCGTACTGAGGGGCATCCCCGTACTGAGTGAAGCAGCGAACTGATCTACAGTATCCACGGGTACGGTAGCACTCGTGGATACTGTAGGTTCGGTTGTCGACGATTCCGACGCACGGCTCTGCTTACGGTGCTTTGACCGTCGATTCTGGAACCACACCCGAACCTGAATGATTACGGTAACGATGGGGCAGGATTACGGTAGGTCTACGGTACCTGTGCTTCGGTCAGGCCGAGTCTCACTGCTAGCTGTTCTCGTTCTGAAATTAGAATACATTACCATTTAAGAGGAAAAAAAGGGCTTATCAGCCTTTGGGAAGACCCAAAATCCACACAGCAGACATCTCTCAAAAACTCTAATCCATGCTTCCCGACCTTTGGATAGGGCATGTGTTATCTCATGATTAGGATTGGGGTATGTTGTGAGCTCATATCCCCTTATCCCTTTAATATATGCGCTTCAGGCTATAATTATCCCTATACACTATTAATAATAAGAGATGGACATGACATCGTTCCTAGCCTTCTTCTTCGTCTTCTTTTTGTTGTGTCTAGGCCGTCGTCATCGTCACTCTGACTCTCTGGCCTCTCTCTTTCTCCCTCTCTTTACCTCTTCCTCTCTCTCTCCCTCTCCCTCTATCTCTCCCTCTCCCTCTCTTAATGAATATCTGCATAATATGAGTCTCTCTATATTCACACACACAAGTCAATTACGGCAGATTACATTGCGTCAATTGAAACGAGAGGAGAGAGAGAAAGAGAGAAAGGGAGAGAGAGAGAAGGAGAGGGAGAGATATGAGAGAGGAGAAGAAAAGGAAGGATAAGTAGTTAAGTCGAATATGTAGTCAATCATATCATCACATCATTATGTAATCAAAGCGTAGTTATGTTTTCCGAAAGTCTATAGAAAGTCTATAGAAAGTAGAAAGCTTATAGGTAATAGTTAATTCGATGATATACATCAATAATCACAAAACTAACCACTTCCGACCATGTATCTCTGACTGACGAAGGCTTCTTCGAGCACCTTAAAGGTTTGAGGATTACGGTAGGATTACGGTATTACAGTATACCTTTGTCTGCCCACAGGCGTAGATGGTGCGTTGCTTGCGGGGATTGGAGGATTTCCGATCGATCGAAGATGAGGTCATGATGGAGTGACGTCGACGATGAAGGTCAGAGGAGGATTGACGATCGGATGAGAAGTCGGAGAATCTGCAATATTATAATACATTATTTATGCTGTTTTTTTCTCTCTCGCTTATCCACATACAGTCCATTTAAGTTATGTCAAGATATGACTGCCATTGTCCACAGCGTTTTGAAAGCTGACATGCACAGAGATTAAATTTACCCGAATGCCGTTAGTTGGCGAACGATTTGCCCGTATTCAGACAAATGCTAGCCTGTATATGGGCAAATCGGAGGTTTTTGGGCTACCATTTGCCCGAATGTGGGCAAATCGTAAGTTAGTAAGTTGGCAAATCTATTACCCATATTTGGGTAAGTTTGCTCTCAGTGTGGTGTGACAGAGAAAAAGAGATAAATAGTATGCAAAAGTGAGAGAGCGCAGACGATGAGAATCCATGGTTCACCAAACCTTATGTTTTCAGACATTTGCCAAGTTTTCAATGCCCACTACCCCGTGTTGAATTAACACTGTGTTATCTATATTAGTTGTGCGTACACTGCAATCAAATTGAAGAAACGTATAATATCTCGCCATATATGACGTTGGTGTTAAACGCGGATAGATATCTCGTGGGTTTTCACTCGTGAGAGAGAGATGAGCGTAATCTATCCACACTTCTTCCCTATCAGGCGTAAAGATATCAGAGAGACTTCACTCTGATCCCTCATTAGAGACCAAACAAAAAGTTCACAAACGTTATAAGCGTCTTAGCCGTGGGCAAGTACATTACGTCTGAGAATTTTGGCCAGATGATTCACGTATTATCAGAAATGTACGCATAATGACATTTAAATACATTATTAAGTATATTAATAATATTAATTTCGCCATTTGAGATATATCATGTCTCTAGGGTGATTAGTGAGGTGTATGTGAAGAGGAAAGATCGCCGCGGGGGAGTAATGAGGCTTTTAAGTTCAATTATAATAAAGATTAAAGAATAACTATCACCCTCAACTCTTTCTATAATCTGAGTACTTGATGATGATGATTAAAGTACACGCATACGTATATAGTTAGTTCCCTGAATAGACCGACTATTATAGAATGCGATATGTCATCGAGTCAATTGAGTATGGGTAATGTATGCGGAAATTACTAGATGAATAAGTAGTGCGTAGATGGATTAGACGAATGATGATGATGATGAGTGAACATCTAATTAGGAACACAGAGACTAAAGTTGCCCGAGTAGGGATTGTTTGGCAAATGCAGGTTTTACATGGGTAAAACTTTGCTTTTTGCGCCACCATTTGTCCGTATATGGGCAAATCATGTACTCTCACTGAAAATTCCTTAAAAATTAGTGAATAATTCCCTAGAACTGTCCTCTGACCGAATTATTCCCTCAGTGGTGGTTTTTCTCTGTGTACAAGTAGGGAAAGTTGAGAAAAAGGTTGCCCATTTCTGGATTAGTTTGCTCTCGGTGTAATGCGTAGATGGATTAGGTGAATGATGCTGATTGAACATCAATTATGAAGTCGTATAATATTCATTTATTCATTTCCCATGCGCTCATCCTATTTCCATCCCTTACTATGGCTTCTTATCCATCAATTCCATGGCCTTTAGTAAATCAGGAATCGATCAATCGAATAACACCTTACACTTTCATATCTATTCGCTCACAAAGAAAAAATCACTGAGAAGAAAGATATTGACGGCTTATAACAGAACATTGGAAAAAAACTTTTTGTGAAATAGTATGCAATAGTAAGTTGTGATCCAGATATTTCAGTATTTTCATTGATCTTCCCTTTTATTTTAAGATGTAATAGCAAAAATATCATTATTTTTCTCTTGTCTTGGAAACGATAAATTAATATTATTATTATACCTTCGCTTCTCATGGACTACGGTTTCCGGTGCAACCGAAACTACAGTACCCTCTGGCGCGCTTCGTCTTCGTTCCAAGAGACCGTACTCTGACGACGGGATTTGCAGGAAGGAAAAGGCTGTAAGGGATTACTGTAGGTGGAATGGTTACGGTAGGTGCCGTACCTGATGCGATGGAGCTATTGGACGAGAGTGAAAGAGACGATGATGGAAGGGGATTCGACGAGGAACTACCCAAAGATGAATGAAATGATAAAGGAGGCGAGAGGAGTGCTGGCCTGGAAGTACGGTAAGATTACTGTAGGCTACAATAAGGGTTACGGTAGGACTACTTAAAGGTTACGGTACTCACGTTGGCTTAATCGGAGTTGGGACATGGATGGGAGGGGTGGTGGGCAGTGGAGATATCTCGTTGGCGACGGTACGGGGCAGTGCTTCGAATAGGGCAATGAGTGAGGATGGATCAGCAGGAGGAGGAGGAAGAAGAGAGGGAGGAGAGGTTGTGAGGAGTGAAGGAATGGATGCGGATAATTGGAGCAGAAGAGCATCCAGCGAACATGAAGGCAGTCCTTAAAGGGACAATTTTACTCTCCACTCTGACAATGCTCTCTCGTAGACGAAGCAAGTGAGAGAGTGTGGACAGAGCGGAGAGTTTCAAATTAGTGTGACTTTAATGCAGTGGTATGAAATCAAAATTATTTATGAAAGCTTAAAGTGCAAATATTTTTAACTAAATTTAATCCGAATTAACGAAATGATAAAATGGATTGAACTGCTGATCTGGACAAAATGATAAACAAATAAATACCTTCAAAACAAAAACAAAGTGAAACATTTGTGACAATTTGACAAAACTTCACGAAGTTCCGATTTTTGGAATTTCTCGCGTTCTTGATAATTTATTATCCAGGGTTTTAAAAAAGTGGATGTGTTTGTCAATGCACTTATGTAGGATAAAAGTGAGAAAAAAAATTAATCGGGAGCACTGTGGCGCACAATTGGTATACTGTAGCATACAGTATAATCTAACAGTAAATGTGTTGACATTATGATCTCCTAATAATTAATCATCATTATATGACTAACTCCATCGTATTTACAAAACTGCAAAACGGGTATACTGTAGAACATCTTAGTGTACGCAAAGCAGCGTTCGCAGCGAATTATTTTTTCTCACGTCTATTAGGCAAGTCATCTTATGCTCAATTACCTCATCATCAAATAAAAAAAATACTATACAACTGTGTTTAGATATCAAGATACAAAGCTTTCAAAATCTTGTGAAAAAAATTTTTGTCGCACTTTGTCACACATGTTTCACTTTTTCGTTTAGCAAAGCAGTGAGATAGACCAACCTTGTGATAATGTATCAATTGATGAAGTAGACGAAGATGTAGACATTGGCAGACTAGGCAGATTGTTGTTGTACATTGGAAGGTTATCCGTGAATGAAGCCGGGGATTATCAATCTTATATCCCAAAAAGGTTTGCTCCCCTCCACTTGGTCACTCTATCATTATCGCATACTATTTCGCTACACTCATCAAAAGTGGGCGGAGTCAACAATCTCGGGGCTAAATCGGTGTATATTAGTTATAACACGTAGACCCGAATATAGAAAGCTGCACACGATTTGGCTTGAGGAAATTACGCATGAAGATGATGATGAGGATAGGAGAGACTAGGCGAGATAGAAGGATATTGAAGAGAGACTTCGGATAGACTCCGCCCATTTTTAATAGAAGGCAAAAGAGTTAGAGAGAAAGATATATGATTAATGTATAAGGGTTAAGTCAACGAGTACTTAAAATAGCCTTTGATGACCTAGATATGAGAGTCAAATTAGATATATTTATAGAGATAACGAGAAGTGGAATGTGGGAGGATGGAGGAAAAGGATGCGACGATGGATTTCAAGATTACGATGATTTATGATAATCATGTACTGATAAATCAATTGTTTTTAATGCACAAATCTTAGTTTGCCTGCGCGTTAAATTTAAAACTAGTTAAGAGACCGGCTCGGTAAGACTCGAGCATTTTTACCCCCTGCGGACATTCGCCAAGACATTCGATCAAATCCTCAATACTTTCATCATGGACACATACCGGGGGGAGACCGATGAAAGTTATAGTGAAAATGCCCTTTGGCTCAAACCTCGCTCACATATGTATTAGGGTGGCAAGAATGGCGCAAGAGTATTCGTTCCCACTGGCAGTCTTGGCCGAGTTATCGGGGAGAGAGGCATTTACGATCTCTCTCTCATCGAATGAGCCGGGAGAGGGGGTCATTGTCTCGAATAGTCAAAAAACAGTCGAGTCGAAATCGAATGGAAAGGTTTTTCTCAGCACTGCATTGACCAAATTCAAAACTTTTTAAACTTCTGACATGAGCTCATTAAGTGCTATAAAACGAAGCCAAATTTAACAATTTTTTTCAAAAAAATGTTTTGTTAATAATTTGTTGGTTTATGATACAATAATAATATTAATTTGATAACAATCATTATGGCAAAACTATTATTAAAGTTCCAATTCGTCATCAGATTCAAACTCTTCAATCTCACTCATATCCCATCTAATGTATTGGGATACGGTACTCATCAAAGAAAAAGAGAAATTTGAATTTGAATTATTTGATGCGAATTGTGTATCATTTTAAAGATCTCATTATGCTGATTTCAAATATACATAATTTGTCTAGTTTTGTTCAAACACGGCCTTGAAAAATGCTCGACTCGACTTCGATTCGACCTAAAAACGATTATCCGAGGGAGAGAGATAGAGACTGCCAAGGGGAACGAATATCCTCTCCATTCGACCTCGACTCGATAGAGACTACAAAACAGGCTCATTCGAGAGCAATTCTCGCCACCCTAATATGTATCATAAAATAAAAAATTGAAAAATTCATAACTTTTCAATCGTGATAGCTAGGACTTTTATTTCTTTTTATTGGTGAATAACATGTCATGCACTCTTACAAACACAGCTGAACAGTAATATCATATCGTTCTGAATATGTTTTTTCGTGTCTGATTTTCAGATTTTTCAACTTCTATCCTCGTTGAACAGATAGCGCAAGAATTGACATAGTACATATTGTAGCCCTGACAATTCTGTACATAGTGGTGTCACATTCCCTTGGCAATCCAAGTTTTCAGGGTCATCGAGAATTGCAACCGAATGTGAGATATTTGTAAAATGCAAAAATCAAAAATCTTTAAATTTCTCTAAATTCGCAAGAGTAAGAGGTAGCTTTATTATGTCATTTTACTCGTAGTGCTGCGCGTACACAGAAAAAATATACAGATAGACTCAGACTACATTTTTAAAAAATTCTGAAAAAAAATTATTTCATTTTTATTTTTTCAACCCGCACATTGAGTCGACCGTCAAGGCAAGTTGATTCATAGGGCGGATGGTGGCTGATGCATGTGCGTTTGCCGAAACGACTGTCACGTGAAACATCGTCGTTTCGCAGATCTCAAATTTATTTTTAAAATTATCAAACTTGAAAATTTATGTTTCTTTCGTATAAATCGGTTGGAAGGTGGCGTACAGCAACCAAAGCTGTACCATTGTTATCAGTAGGAGTGTACTTTACTGCACTACCGTAATCGTCAGGAATCACGAACTAATTTTTTATCAGTCGACCCCGGGTCATGGTTGAGAATCATGGGTCGACTGAAAAAAAGTTAGTTCATGATTCCTGACGGTTAAGGTAGTGCAGTAAAGTACACTCCTACTGATAATGAATTTTTCAATTTTTTATTTTAAGAAACATATGTGAGCCAGGTTTGAGCTCAAGGGCATTTTCACTATAACTTTCATCGGTCTCCCCCCGTTATGTGTCTATGATGAAAGTATTGAGGCCCAGATCTAAAGTCTTGGCGAATGTCCGGACCATGCTCAAGTCTTACCGAGCCGGTCTCTTAAAACATTAATGGAGCTTTATGGTGTGATATCAACCTCGATCATGAATTCTATATCATGCTTGTAATGTACCGTAACCATTATCAACATGAGCCTTCATGCCACACTAGATCTTGGCCATCTCCTTATATCCTCACCGCGAGCTAATTCAAAGCTTTGCACTCTGGCCACACTCTCTCGCTTCTTTGTCTGCGAGAGAGTGGTGCCAACGCGGTGGGTAAAATTAGCTTGTGGTGAGCATTTATCACAGCTTTCATATTTTCTTTTTTTCCGACTTTTAACGCAACATTACATAAGGCAATCATTATAAGCGACGAAATAGGCATCTAAAGATTGCTTTGATAGACTGAAATTTATAATTCGATATAATATGTCTCGAAATTCGTGATACGATTAAAAAACATAGTCTTTCTCAGCAACTATCTTAGATTAGTTTTCACATGAAATAATTCATAATTTGTAAATGTCAGATAAATTTGAGACAGACTCTTTTTTTCGGACTGAATCATCTTCGTCTACACTCATTGGAATTTTTCCCTTATCTATGAGGAAAGAATTCCGTAAAGAGACTTTTCTAGAGAATCGTTCCGTAGATAAGGGATTTTTGTGGGTGGGAGTACCGCCATACTGAATAACATTTTTTTACATGACATCATCTAATCAGAGATATTATTTTTATTTTTTTATTTTATGATATTGAAAACCAACGATCATTTCTCATTTACATAATACACTTTGATCCTGGGGCGTAAACACTTTAAAATAGAACTTTTACATCGAATTGTTGGTAGCGATAGAGGATATTAAGTGTTAAGAGCATAATCCTAATCCGCCTCGTCTTTGAGACTTTCTATTTTGATGAGTATTATTGTTGGTGTGTATGGGGAGATATTAGAGTAAAGGTCGAATCTGATACGTATGAGGTAGTCTCAGATGTTAGGCTATCATATGCACGAGGAAGGGTGGTCGAGTCTAAATGATGTAATGATGTATCCACATATATGACCATTAGTCTCCGATTACCCGGATATTTATAGCGCACACTAATTATAGTATTACGTGGTTATGCATGTCGTTATGAGAAAATACTTTACTGAAGAAAAAACGCAGTGCCCTTTAAAGGCTATGCGTCACTGTTGATCTAGATGAATGCCGTTCTTTTTTTATACAGTAATGAAGATTCAGTAACTATTATTATTATTAATGTTATTTTTCCATCATAACAAATGCAAAAATCGAGAGATCATCTCATTATCTCATGCATCATCATCCAATGAAAAGTTTCATTTCAATCTAAAACAATTTGATCTTTGATCTTTATTTTCTTTGCAATCTAGATGACAAAGTGAGTCAACCATTTAAGGTTCTTTGTAAAACATTTAGTTCCATTTCGTGTCACTAAATAGGATACATGAGAGCAAAGCGGAACATGCCTATTAAATCTTCTAATTACAAAATATTACGCTTATACGATATATAAAATTTGCAATTCATGAGAATTGTGATATGAGTTGAAGGCACACCGGTACATGCGACTAGATACCATTTGTGGAAATCTACAGGAATATAGCTAAAACATCAAACTGCACAGATACTAAAGTTGGTCGAGTAGGGATAGTTTAAATACGAACGGTTTGCCTGTATTTGGGCAAACCGTTGCTTTTTGGGCCACTATTTGCCCGTATATGGGGGAATCATGTATCTACTCAAGTAGGGAACGTTGGGAAATGTTTTGCGTATACATGGGTAAGTTTGCTCTCATTGTCAGTGTACAAGCACCTAATGTAGTTCAAATTCATTAAATATCTTCATGTGCGCCTTGTTTTCATATCCGAATTCCTCTTTAGCGCGTAGAACGAATTTCGGAAACGACGATCACAGAAACACGGGGGTTGGTGAAACTGAAATCGAATAATATAGAAAGATTATTAAAACCACACCCCAAGCTAATTTGAAACTCTCCGCTCTGGCCACACTCTCTCGCTTTCTTTGTCTACGAGAGAGTATTGCCAATGCGGAGAGTAAAATTAGCTTGGGGAGTAGGCTTTAAGTGGCAGAAATGAGTTCGAGTGCTGTGGTGTCAAAAGAGAATGATTTTGAATACATTAACATTTCTATGTTTATATTTAGAATGGAACTATCGTAAGATAAGATCTTCGGTCCTTGCAAGAAGGCGGTCTATTCTCAATGATGTTATTGTTGATTGTGATATCTGCCATATCCCTGCAACCCTTCTGTTATGTTCCTCGTCTCGATAAATTTTTAATGTTAATTTAATTTATCAAACATCAAAAGATGCGACAACATTTGAAACAACAAGTAAATGAGAGCGTGCGGGTAAAAAAGGGGTTTGCCACCTTTGGTGAGTTGTGTTAATTATAAGCATATTGAAAGCCTGTCAAAAAGTCTTGGAAAATCAAAGTAAAAGAGGCGAGATGTGACAAAATAAGGGCGAGGAAGTGTGTAAAATGAGGAGAGTGTTCTATGATTTTGTTTGCTATTAAAAAAACTTTTGAACAGGGCATAATTGATTTTTTTTTATTTTGATTTTTCTGGAGAATCATGAAAATGACAAAATTAGAAAGCTCATGAACTAATCCTATAATTATTTACATTGAAACATATCTCAGTCACAACTTTTTGGAGTTCAAAAGTAGGAAAGAATAGGTTTATTCTTCCTTCGTTTTTTTATATTGGAAATGTTTTTTTCAAACACATTTATCAAGAGTAAGCTCTAATGTGCATGGGGCCAAAATCTCTTCTTACTTCCAACAGTCCCAGAACCCTGACGTTCATCTTCATATGCGCATTTTCTGATTCCACACTTCCCGAGTCCGAGAAGATCGACCTGCGGTTTGAAGTTGGTTTCCTATGATACGAAATGTGTTTTACTTTAATTGGATATTATTTTTTCTAGTTATCTGAAATTTTCCGTCAGGTTGTCCTGACCGCTCGGTGAAAATTTACAGAGATCGAAAACCGAAAAAGTGTTTCTTGTTTGTCAGTTGTTTGAAATTTTCTGATTTTCTTTATATCGATTAATTTCTCCCAATGCATTCATGTCGATGTTCATCAATCAAGAGGACTGGACGTCGTCGTCGAGATTCTCCGATCAACCAATGACAATGCCGAACCGTTCGTGGCCATCTATTGGAACACCAGCGATCTGATAGCTATCGATAACCCCTGTCACCTTCCCAAAGTACCTGCTATTATTATTATTACTTCACCTACACTTCTGTATTTGCTGTCGCACCTGTCACGGGTGTATCAAATAAATAAATAAGCAAATAAATAAATAGATAAATCTACTTTGTCGGATACCTTGTATTGTCTACACTGATCAGTAAGGAAAACAAAAGTTGTCATCAAATATTCTGGTACAACAAAACCAAGCAAAAACATTTTAATCTTCAAACATTAACCTTTATTTCATCATATTTCGTGATAAACAAAAAATAGCTTTTTAAAAATAAAAATGATGTTTTTATGAACGTACTCGCTGTAATAGACAACTGTGAGAAAAAAATGAGAGTTAAAAGCGACAAGATGTTATAATCGAATAATAAGTTTAAATAATAATAATAATATTTTTAGATTGACCTGCCCCTTTTCGTCACCGTCATCCGTGACAACTTGGAAATAGACGAAGAATTGAAGAATGTGAAGCAGTTCAGGCACTTCTTCGGTTTCTGGCCACCCCCCCCCTCAGACCTTTATCGAGACCATAAATGATCTCGATAAAGGTTTGCAATTTTGCGAGATTTTCATAAAAGGTTCACAATTTGCTGTAATGCAATACAATACAATGTCAAAGTTTTACATATATTCCGATGAATAGATGCAATTTTTATTTTCCAGCAAATTCCCAATGAGTTTCCTACACCGAAGATTCTCCATTCGTTCACGCGGAAATTCACCGAGGAGACCGACAATAACGGCATAATAGAAGAGGCGGGTGAGAGTGATCTTTGATCTCTTGCACCGACTTATCTTTGATCTTAGACTTCTCAGATGTCCGCGACTCTGATAGTCTTCTGCTATGTCCCAAAGAGGAATGAGATGAGAATGGGAAATATTGGACGATTGTCCAGCAAGAACATCGAATCTGATATTATTTGAAAAAAAAATTTTTAAATTGATTTTCTCCTATGTTAATCGTTAGATTAAAATGGTTGTTCCTTCCGTGGCCGAACGTTGACAAATCTGCACGCGTAGGGGAGGATCAAACAGACTCCGCCTTCGCTTGTAACGTCACGTTTGCCGGTCGAATCGTTTGCCAATGTTCATGCAGAGTGCATATCTTTTTATAGGGTATAGGATGAAACAATTTTTGCAAGGAATAAAAATCTTTTAAAAACAATTTAAGCAATTCAAATCGTTCTCGAGCACTTTCTCCGATTCTACGCAGTTCATCGCACAGTTATCACGATCCGGCACGCTCAAGGCGAACTCGTCAGTTAAATTCGATCTTTGATCTTTAATCTTGGATTACTCAACTGGATCTTTCGCCTTTGATCTTTGATATATCAGCCGCTCGGAGCCTAGTCTCAATCCAAGTCCCACGCTACTTTGAAGCTCTCCGCTCTGGCCAAACTCTCTCGCTTCCTTTGTCTGCGAGAGAGTATTGCCAATGAGGAGAGCAAAATAAGATTTGGGTGTGCATTACAAGGCAAGCATATCTTGGACACTCAGAAGATTGATCATTCTCCCTCGAATAACAATTTTTAAAAAATAAAAGAGGAAGACTCGAACTTTACTAATTGTACTCTCTGGCAACACTCTCTCGTAGACAAAGAAAGCGAGTGTACGGCCAGAGCGGAGAGTTTCAAATAAACTCGGGATGCGCATTTAAATTAACTCACCTAGCAATGCAGCAGTAATAATGATAGAAATTTTTTTAAATAAATATTTATGTAAGAGAATGTTGATTGTCCCACTGATGATTCTGCTCTCACGGAGAGTAAGGAGGGCGATATCGATATCAAAGACCTGCAACGGAGGAGGGCGCATGCTAAGATCACTCGCTGGGGCCAATCGTGAAAACTGACTTTAGAGTGACTTATCATGTTAGGAATATTGACTTAACAAGACAAATCGCTTACTTACTAACTCGCTGATTGTTAACTCGCTGATTGTTAACTCGCTGATTGTTTTAACATTAAAATGTGTAATTTAAAAAAAAATTAATAAATAAAATTAAATATCTTACAAGAACTTCATTTCATGGTCGTTTATGAACAAATATCGCACGATCTTGCTATTTTGGAAATCCTCTGGGGGTATATCTCTCACTTTTACATTCACATTGTCATTCATTTATCACTTATCAAACATTTACCTGTTTATTGTGAATAAATTATTACTATTATTATATGAACTTGAAGCGAAGGAGTCCCATCCGAGAGATGTAGGGAAACCAATTAGTGATGAACTGATGGAAGAATTTAAAGCGACACCCCAATCTAATTTCAAACATTCAGCTCTGGCCATACTCTCTCGCTTTCTTTGTCTACTTCAGAGTATTGCCAATGCGGAGAGTAAACTTTGCTTGGGGTGTGCCTTCATGGACAAATTGAAAACAACTTTTAAAAGTTCAACAGAATTATAGATTTATAGAGTTCATAAAAACGAGAAAAAAACAGATCAACGGTAATTCGGCGTTGTTATTTTAGTTCCGACAAAATGACAGCAAACTTTGTTTCTGATGTAACTCCAGTATAGTTTTGCTTCCTGTGTGGAACCTATGATTAGCGATTCAAAAGAAGTTCAAACCTCTCTAAACTTCTTAGACATCGTCGTATATATCATTAGATTGCACGCTGAACTAACGAGAGAAAGAAGCATTATGAAATTGTCTTAAATATAGACATGTCGAACTATTACAGATTCAAAAATCTGGTTAAGATTCTTAAAATACTACCAAGTTTTTCGAAAACCTTGATTCGGAATGCATCAGATAATAGTCCTGTGAGAATACATAGAATCGCTGAAGTATTCATCGCATTACTATAAATATAAAATGCATGCCAAAAGATCAATCAAAATTTACACTGCGAAAATTACATTGACGTCGTGCGGAGTTAAGGCGTAGACACTTAACATTGGGGAACCAAATGCAAACCTTGTGGAAGTTCTGAGATTAATGTCGCTAAAACAATATACAAGAGCAATCTTGTAGTTCTCTCCATATTTTCACTCTTTTCATCACAATCCTGATGATGTTCCATCATTTTCTTTCGATTTTCCGAAATCTGGAAAATTTAAATTTTGAAGGATATGAAAACACAAAGGTACCGTTCTTAATTGTTTCAGTAATATTGACGTCAAAATGATAAGTAGTAGACAGGGTAGGGCGTTGTGAATTACAGCTGACATGTAGTATACTATTCTCATCAACTAGAAGGGAAAAAGAGAAATATTGACCAGACCAGAAAAATAGAGAAATATTGACCCATTATTTAGTACGAGAGTAGGTACAATGCCTCATCTATGTTTTCGTGGGATATTTCTGTATTTAGCAGAGAACACTTCTGTGTTTAGCAGGTAGAAGCGAAGTTTTTACACAGGTACATTTTGTACGGACGATGCCGATGTTCATCGTTTGACATTTTGAACTTACCAAGCAGTTATTGAGAAAAGTAACTGTTTTTGCATCCATGATATACACGACAACGGATAAATCTTCGCTGAAAGGATTTATGGAAGAACATCCGCGTAAGACTGATCAATTGGAACCTTTCAGCGGTGCAAATCGTTCCCAGTTCTCTCTGACTTATAGTATACACAAGAGTTAATGGCATAATTCCAATGAGAACGAGAACGAAAACAATAATACAATATGCAGTCATATTTCGATAAGTTGGTTCAAATCTTCCTTGGCTACGTATTGATATGATTCGAACTGATGTGAGAACAACTGAAAAAAACAATATTGTTGCACATTTAAAAGAACTCGAAATTCTCCTTTAAAATATTTTAAGACTAGTTTGGATGCATTTATAGAAACTAAATGAGAAATATAAGGTGAAGACATAAATAACGCGCGTTTTTAGCTTTACAAAAATATTATCACAAAATTTTAACAAGGCATGGTGGTTGATAGTTCCTCTAGTGTAAACATTATGGAGGCTGTGAAAAAAGTGGGAAAACGAGGCGAATGAAAACGAGACGAAAAAAAGGATCGTTACTTATGTCTTCACCATAAACCTGCTAGCCATGGAGTGAATGAATAAAAGATAAGTGTACAAAATGCCTCTATAATTTCATAGACTGCTAGGGAATATGTGTAGAAGTCTTCGCTGGAAAAAAAATCATGTTAACAGCGGATGCGATCCGTTTAGTGAAAATTACTGGCACTTATGCTGTGATGCAAATTTCACAGATGATGTCAGGTAAAAAATAAATAAAATTATTTGGTTAGTTGCCATCAGCACGTAAATTAGTCCGATCGGTGAACGGAGAGATTTTCTAAATTAAATATATTATTTTTCAAACTTATCATTAATATTATATTATTCGTGATTTCAAAATTCAATTCATACCTCGTAAGCAGAAATATGCTCATTATATTGGCTATAATGTTAATCGGCCCGAAAATTAATGCTATATAGTGACGGGAGACTTCGTAATGGGCTGAGAGAGTCCTGACAGTACTTCACACATTACAAAGATTAAACAATTGAACGAACTCTATAATGTCATATATGAAACTCTCATCAGGAATTTTAAACGAAGACGTCGCACACTGTTCTTCCATCTAAAACTGGTAGATTCTTGGATATGTACGACAGGTAAAAAGGTAAAGGTACAACCCGTTATTCGAGACATATGAAGTTCTGCGGGTGATCACTGCTAGACATAGACAGATTGTGCACTAATTGATTTTACGAGAGCCCATTAGTATGAACTTGGTGTTATGAATCACATCAGGAAATGATCATGAATTAATCTCATTCAACAGGTGTCACAAATAATCTTTGTCGCACTTATGGAATAAGTGTTTGAACTTCGAGTGCTAATGCAAGAACTAAATGGCTCATAAGCGTTGAAATTGAATGGACTAACGAGTAAATTATTCACATGTAAGATTGCTATCAAACATCAGTGACAACAATGAAATTTTTATAAAACACGTTGCAAACACGTTGTAACAAATTAAATAAAATTTAAAAAAACACGTTGTATGAGATGTGTGTCTATCTCATCTTTTTGTTTTGTAGTAATTCTCTCTCACCAAGCACTTTGATAACCTACAGTGTAGACAACAAGTCTCCGGCCACTTTTACATTTTTTTATAACTTTTGATCCAGGAAAGCAATCAAGCTGATCTTTTCAGTCAGTGTACAGAATTTATTAAGGAATACAACCATAATGTGTTGGTGATATTACATTAGTTCATTATTGCGCAGTGATGACGCAATCGAATTACACTTTTTTGAAATAAATTATTTCTTTAGTCGAAAGTCCTGTTCTTGTGAAACATTGTGAGAGTGTAGAACCCCACTAAGGCTGCACAGTCAAACAATCCGGAATGGCTCCGACTCCGATTTCAAGCTGTAGCAGGGTTGCAACTTTGACCCCCAAAATTTATAACTCAGCTTCTAGATGTGCTAACGACCCGTTCTAAGTGCTAAAATGATGCTAGTGGCGATAAATGTTTATCCCCATATTACGGTAGTCATAGCTCGTCATTTGCCCTCAGGGCATAAAATATTTAAAAAAAGCGATTTTGAGACACTAACCGTTCAGAGGGCAGGTCTTCTAAAATTATGGTTCCTGCGCAAGCAGCTTTGTAATGTATCATATATTTATTTCCCTTATTTTGGTTTAGTTCCGATTCCTTTCTGACCCGTAGCAAAAGTTATGCTGATGTCTACTCGGTGCGCGCTCAAAAGTTTTTATTGCTGAACTTCGATCTTTGATCTTTGGATTTTGATCTTTGATCGCTGAAACCGAGTAGACCTCAGCATAACTTTTGCTACGGGTCTGAAAGGACTCGGAATTAAACCAAACTAAGGGAAATAAATATATGATACATTGCAAAGCTACTTGCGCAGGAACCATAATTTTATTAGGGTGTGCCAAAAGTCTTTGCACTTTTTTCTCGACTTACTTTCGACCCCTCTTTCTCGGTCGAGAGCAATTGTTATCCCTTGTGGCATTTATCCTATATCGGAGACTTATTGATCAGTAAATGTGATAAGTCTGATTTGCCAACTCTCTTTCCTCGACTAGATTTAAATTTTTATTTATGGCACCAGTAATCAAAGTTCGACATGTCCTTCTTGACTTGCACCGTACGGAGTGGACTGCAACAGAAACGTATCACCAACTACCACAGTCAATGAAACCAAGGATTAAGTGTCCTATAACAGTCTTCTCCTGGAATCGTCATTTCAAGAACAACCATTTTTCTTTGGTTGAAAACCCAAGGTCATGACGTCCTACCAGCTAAAATTAAGGCCTGGTTTTTTGAACTGACAGAAGTTGGCCGAAGCAGAGTTTGTGATACCTGGAGCAGACAAATGGTACTCCAGGATCCACTGTCCATCGCATCCTCATTCGGTCTTCCCTTCGTCCCAGGGCATCTTAATCTATTCCCCATGTGATCTCGGTCCTATTCTCAAAACAGCTCAAAAACCGAGTCGACATCTCCACTTCAAATCTCGGCCGTTCTCGATCCACTGATTGGGTGATGTATATTGTCTACCAAGTTGATACGTGGGTCTCGCACTACAACCCTGATATAATGATGGAATGGCTGCCCGCCTGGAAGGATGCTAAAACCGTCCCAAAACCCAATCCGAATGGAATGGAAGAGTCGCACTCATTCTTCCTCTGCTCTCTTGGTGTGGTTTATTACGAACTGCTATCTGATTGGCAGATTGTTAACACTAATGCCTTCTGCAAACAACTACAGGAGATGTAGGGCTCAGTCCTTTTCAGCCGCTTTGTGTGAGGAAAAACATTGATTTTAATGAACAGCGCGAGGACACATTACTCTAATAAGACGCAGATCAAACTGAAGAATTTAGATATTGGCTGACTTCCCTATCCGCTGTATTCCCCCGACCTATCCCATTGTGATTGCCACGCTTTCCGATCTCTCTAGCACTGCTGCAGAGGGAAAACCTTCCATAGTCTGACCGATGAGAAACGGGAGATCGACCTTTGGATTGCCTCGCTCCCTAATGAGTTCTGCCAGAACGCACAGTATTCTGGTCCAAGCCATTTTTCTTCCAAAGCAAGACAAAGGAGAGACCATTGTATTCGAGAGAGTTTGTATGTTGAGCGGTCGTTCTTGCTTTGAAAGTCATGAGAACGCTGTGAACGGTGTCATGCAGTTGCATACTAGATGGAGGACAGTTGTTCATAAACGTGGACAGTATGTCAGCATTTGAATGTAGTTGCTTCGTTTGTTATTCGAAAAAATATGAAGTATGAAAAAAGTGCAAAGACATTTGGCACACCCTAATAGAAGACCTGCCCTCTGAACGGTAGTGTCTCAAAATCGGTCATACCAACAAAAAAATTATTTTATGCCCTAACGGCAAATGACCAGCTATGACTACCGTGATCTGGGGATAAACATTTCTCGCCACTAGCATCATTTTAGCACTTAGAACGGGTCGTTAGCACATCTAGAAGCTGAGTTATAAAGTTTGGAGGGTCGACGTTGCAACAATGCTACAGCTAGAAATCGGAGTCGGAGCCATTCCGGATTGTTTGACTGTGCAGCCCTGGCAGGGTTCTCCACTCTCACAATGTTTCACAAGAACAGGACTTTCGACTAAAGAAATAAAAATTTTCAAAAAAGTGTATTTCGATTGCGTCATCACTGCGCAATAATGAACTAATGTAATATCACCAACACACCATGGTTGTATTCCTTAATAAATTCTGTACATTGACTGAAAAGATCAGCTTGATTGCTTTCCTGGATCAAAAGTTATAAAAAAATGTAAAAGTGGCCGGAGACTTGTTGCCTACACTGTATGTTTCTGGTCTAACAGTGGCTCGTCGATATTCGCAAACTAAACTCGCTGCGTTAGGAAAGTCGCAAAAACCAATGGCTTTTATGATGAAAGTTAGCAAATTACAAATCAAGAATAACGAAAAAAAAAATTATTTGAAGCTTGATCTCAAGTTTGAAAGAGATTATGCTCTTTTATAAATTTTGACCTGGAAAAAATGATCAAAATTTTTTATTCACAAATTTTCACGATCTACTCAAAATCTCACGTATGACATACTACCTACTCTTTCTTAAATTTCAGGTTAGCAATTACTAAATTGAAGGTGATCTCCAACACCAATGAGACAAATGCAAAATTGGTTGTTTCGAGAATTAAAAGTTCAAATAATATTTTAAAATATGTTCCAGAAAATATTTTCTTGAACAAACTGTGAAGGCAGAAGGGTTACAGTACTGTAAACGTTTACAGTTACAGTTTATTAACCTTTATCAAGCACATAACAATGGTTGCCGCTAAACGACAGATTAGTCTGGGCGTGCTGAGGTTCCATACAAGGGGCATAATTATCTTCATCTTCTTCATCTTCTGATCAGCATTTAAGACGTTCTTCAGAATCAAAGCCGCTACACTTGATCATTTTTGAATAGTGAATCATGAAACATAATTGAGAAAAATGAGATAGAGATAACCCACGAAGTCCTCGCTCAATACTTCGTCAACAATTGCTTGATGAGTTTGATTGATTGCTTGATGGGCAGAAGGGTAGCCAAGCTTATTCTACCCACCGCACATTATTTATTTTTTACAGATTCAGTTTATTCAAAGCTGAATATTCAAACTTAACGCGCAACACTGCTTATTCTTAAAAAAAAATAGCATGATTTTTTATATACGCTATTACAATATGGCGATACAATATTGTGCTCTATTTTTAAAATGTGACATTTTTTCAATTTTTGATATTGAACAGTTGTAAAACATCAGTTGCCGATAGTCCAATTACCGTATGCTGCGTGTCGTTGAATGTACCATTTCATGGCTCTGGTTTGTGATAAGATGAAATTAGTTTCTCGAATCGTTCCTTGACAACGTCTTTTTCTACTGTTTACTCTTGTATTTTTTGTTTGTCACGTGCCTAAACTACTGTTTTGTATCAGACATTTGCATCTCGTACTTGTAATAGCTGACTGCAATGCCGAAGAAGCCAGTAGATAAGACTGAAAAGGACAAGGCGAAGAACGCTTCTGCCCCCGAGAATAATGAAGTTAGCCTGAAACCGACGACTGATGCTTCTGTGGACGTAAGTGAGGAGCCGAGCGGATCCAAGGACAACCAATTCGTAAGTACAATATTTTCCCACTCCTTAACTTCACGGTAGTTTCCACCACCCCTTGATTATCTATATGAAATGTTGAAGTTTTCTGGCATCTTTTCATGACAAGCATACCTTTTAAACTAATGAACCAGAATAAATATTTGTTGTGACCGAGCGCATGGTACAACTCAGGAGGGGAGGCATGCTGTAGTTAACTCGTCATGAGCGAGTGTTCATTAATCACAGTTTTCTATTCTTATACGTCAGTTCTGTGTTTACTCTTCTTTTCCGTTAAAATCGGCATCATTGATTACGATGAAAATGATAAAAGATATAATTTTACTGATCTTTCGTAATTTCCACAATGCTAAATACAAATAGTTTCAATTTAGAGCATGGCTGATCTCAACAACCTTGCCGCCATGACTGCGGAGATTGAACGTCTGCAGCTTCAGTCCTCGGGAAGTGGAGTAAGAGACTTGGAGACGGCTAAGCATAAGAACTTTGCCTTCTGGAATACCCAACCTGTTCCCAAGTTCGGTGAGTCGGTGGCCGTGACCATGATGCTTGACTAACAGTAAACGCTTGTCGACAAATGTGACGTCACTAGCGCAGCGAGACGATTTTTGCGAACGTATCCTTGGATTATTACGTTACGTTTGTCGACGACCGATTTTTTTAAAGCTTCATATCTATTTTGATTATCGTCCTGATTTAACTAGTCATTTGTTCTTAATTTAATCAATAATTATCTAGATGAGGAATTGGAGAATCAGAATGAGCCCATCGAACCTGATGTTAGCGTCAGTCAGGTACCGTAGATCAGCTAATTCGAACCAATCGATAATCGATAATTTTAAAGATTCGTCAAGAGCCCTATTCGCTGCCTGATGCATTCGAATGGAGTGAAGTCGATCTTCTCGTGAGTACCTTAACCTACAAGTAGTAATATCTCATTTACATTTAAAACACTGGAGATCAATACCAGATATATGTGACGATTCCACTGGTCATAGATTTTAGGCAATTTCACAGGGTTTTTTTTATATAGTTGGTAGATTTAGGAAATTCGATATTTTCCGCAAGAAAAATGAGAATTATGAGGGTATGAGAACGTATACCACTGCTCCATTATAGCAATGTCCATTGATTTCATCCATTGATATTCAACCTTCCATCTCATTAATATTATTATAAATATGAATATTTAGAACGAGACTGAGTTGAAGGAGTTGTATACTCTTCTCACTGAGAACTATGTCGAGGACGATGATAATATGTTCCGCTTCGACTACTCTCCCCAGTTCCTTCAATGGTATACTAATAATAATAATAATAATAATAATAATTATTATTATTATTATTTTATGCGTTTACAAGAAACACGCTATAGAATAAAAAAAATATGTAAAATAAGATAATGATGAATGGATAATCACATTTTAAAACTTGATGGTTGGAAAATAAGCAAATATCTTTCAATATTTCGTAAGTTAACGTAAATGACAATATTCGCTTGCAGGGCACTCCTGGTTCCCGGATGGCTCAAGACCTGGCATTGTGGAGTTCGTGCCAAGTCCAACAAGAAGCTCTACGCTTTCATCTCTGCCATTCCTCAGGTAATCAATCGATTGTGGAGAATGTTACTGTAATTATTGATCGATTAATGTAATTATTGATCGGCAATCCTTCAGACCATTCATGTCTACGACAAGGAGAGAAAGATGGTCGAGATCAACTTCTTGTGTGTGCACAAGAAACTACGGTAAGCACAGTCGTACTGTAGGCTTATTGATTTATCGATTGGTTCAGCTCGAAGCGTGTGGCTCCTGTGCTCATTCGTGAGATCACTCGTCGTGTCAACGTACAGGGCATCTTCCAGGTACAGTAGATTATTCGTATTTAGTAATAATAATCAATCAATATTTCTAATATTTTCACCCAACAGACTCATTGTCAAGACTGAGTAGCATAGGTCGAAAAGTATGTTACAAAGTACCAAGCCTGACCGGATTTTTGAGCAAAAATTTGACAGAAATCGAAAAATCTGACCGGATTTTGAGCCAAAATTTCACAAAAATCGAAAAACCCTGACCGGATTTTGAGCCAAATTTGCCAAAAATAGAAAAACCTGACCGGATTTTGAAAACTGATAACCTAGCTATTCGACCTATGCTGAGTAGTCTCAACATATCCATTTAACAACATATTCTTGTAAGCAGGGGTGCGTGACGAATATCCGGGAATAGTTTACGGTGTATGAATCTAGGGGACAAGTTGAATGACCATGTATGAACATAGATAGAATCAATAATTATGGAAATGAGCTGAAACTTATTTCAGGCAGCTTACACTGCAGGAATCGTAATTCCCAAGCCGGTCGGTATCTGTAGGTAATATACTGTAATTATACGATATTTTGATTGGATTATTGATTTATCTCTATCGATTTATTGATTGGAGTATGCGATTCGCTCATAACGCGACGGATAACTCCATCAACTTATACGAATTATCTATTCTCTGATTGGTTGTGATGGAATTAAAGAATAAGAATTATTGATTTATCGATTGATTGCAGATACTATCATCGTTCACTGAATCCGAAGAAGTTGATCGAGTGCAAGTTCTCTCATCTCGGACCGAAGATGACTCTGGCTAGAACCATCAAGCTCTACAAGCTACCCGATGTTCGTATTCGGTTTATTTATTTATTTTTATTTTATTTATCTTTCCTTATGCCTTACATTTAACTGAAAATAAAAAGAAATATAGGTGGAACGAGAATTTAAGTAATACGGACGAGTTATGGCTGCAATTCATGAGTTTTGTGCCCTGCACAAAAGTCACGAAAATGAAAGAAAATCAGTGGAAATCCGCGAATGTTCCGGGTGTTTTTTTTAAAACTGGAAACTCGCCGATTTCGAGTTTCCACTAATTTTTAAATAGCCATAAAATGCCTGTGCTGCAGTTTTTTTGTGCCACCATCAGACCCTGAAATCCCATTGTGTCAACCCTTTTGTCCACCCGTCTGATTCCGGTTGCATCATTGCGTAATTAACTGCAGCTTTCTTTATAATACTATTAATACTCAGCACTCTGGATATACACAAAATACTATGTCACAACTGTTGCAGCATAAGATAATTGTGGGACCGAGCATAAATTGGAGAAATAATATTTATTTATTTATTTCTATTTGTGAAACATTGCAGACAGTCCAGACGGAGGGCTTCCGTCCTCTACAGAAGAAGGACGTGGCTGCCACATGGCAGCTGCTCTCTGCTCATCTCAAGCAGTACAAGCTCGCGCCCGTCTTCTCCAAGAAGGTACTGTAGCACGCGATCGATGAGAGGCGTACTGTAGCTGTCATTAATTATCGATTGATTTTAGGAGTTTGAGCACATCTTCCTGCCTCGTGAGGATGTCGTGTACACTTTCGTAGTTGAGGTAGGGTGCCGTTATTGATTTTTCTTCATGTGTGGTCAGAAGTATCATGGTCGTTTTCCAACTATCTTATGTTAACATCTATCAATTTAAATAATAATAATAATAATGTATAAATTCAGAATGGCGGCAAGATCACCGACATGGTCTCCTTCTACTCGCTTCCATCGTCTGTCATGGCTGTATGTACCGTAATCAGAACTTACCGTAATCCCCTTAATCGTTGCAGAACCCGAATCACAAGACGATCCGTGCCGCCTACTCGTACTATTGTGTACCAGGATCTGTTCCACTCAAACAACTGCTGAATGATGCACTCATCATTGCTAATCAGGTATACTGTAGTTGTTGGTGTACTGTAATTACGAGGATACTGTTATGTATAGTGCATCCTATATATGAGGAAACTGTAGTCTACATGTCAGTAGTCTAGTGAAATAGGTATGTGGTAAGTTGGATATGATAGTCAACATAGGTCGAAAAGTTTGTTACAAATTACGAAGCCTGGCCGCATTTGGGATTGTTTTGGCTGAAAACTTGGTTGCATTTTGAAAATCGGTAACGTAGCTATTCGACCTATGATGGAATAGTAAGAGATTTATACTTGCAAACGTGAAAAATATGTGGCATGTTTGTGGGATAAATACCAGCTGATTTGTGGTTTCGAGGAGGGCAGATATGAAGCGTATCACTGGAGTGGTGTTCTATGGTTGCCTTGCCGACATACTAAAACGCATCGTTATTGTACAAACAGATCTGAAGCAGCCCCGTTCGGGATTCACGTTGCTCATAGTAATTTTAGTCGTCATGGAATTTTAAGAGATTCGCGCGATAGGTAGAAAAGTGCTTTATTTGGATTTTTTTGAAAACCAGGCCGCATTTTGAAAATCTGTAACGTAGCTATTCGACATATGATAGTGAATAGCATAGGTGGACGCGTGAAAACGAATATGTTTTGCGCACAGCCTTTCCTTCCTATGGGAGCCTTGCCTCGCAAAAAAGTAAAATTTCCAGTTGATTTCGCAAAAAAATAGCCTTGCCTCCCCTTTCCCCGGTTTGCGCACAGCCTTTCCCCCCAGCGCGCTCACCTATGGTGAACATAGATCGAATAGCTAGGTTATCGGTTTTCAAAATGCGGTCAGGTTTTTCGATTTTTGGAAAATTCGGCTCAAAATGCGGTCAGGTTTTTCGATTTTTGTGAAATTATGGCTGAAAAAGAGGTCAGGTTTTTCGATTTTTTGGGAAATTTTGGTACAAAATGCGGTCAAGTTTGGTACTTTGTAACATACTTTTCGACCTATGATGGTGAATAGTGCTTACGGCGTCGTGTGATGTCGTAGTGATACTGTAACATTTTGATGATGTTACATGTATCGATACTTTGTCGTCGGTACTGTAACTTCTATTGATTGCATATTATATACCATAATTGTTTAAGCTGCTACACTCCATCACACGAATTAGTGTTCATCTATTTCGCTTTTTGGATTTAATTAATGAATAATTAAATGAATAAATAAATATTTTAAGATCGGATTCGATGTCTTCAATGCCCTTGATCTCATGGATAACAAGGAGGTTGGTGCAAACTTATTTTTTGAAATGCTTTCTTAATTAAAAAAATATTTTATATTAATTACTATTCTTGCTTAAAAATTATCTGGTTATTTATTTATTTATTCCTTCAAATATAAATGTTCATAATCCAATATGCTACAGTATTATCAACCTGATAATACTGTAGCGTATTGGAATACTGTAGTCCACCATTCACTTATCGATTATTTCTTCCTCAGGTTCTGGAGCAACTCAAGTTCGGCATCGGTGATGGAAATCTCCAGTATTATCTGTACAACTGGCGTTGTCCTTCGATGGAGCCCAAGGACATTGGCCTCATTCTACAGTAATCCATCCACCTCTCATTCCCTTCGAGACCCTCCATCGCTCAAATTATATCATTCAAATGCACTGCCGTTATATGTTTTCTCTTTGTTCGACCTTTAATTATTGATTACCGTTGTTGTAGTTGTTTTTAATATATCGCTAAATATCAAATCTATATCTAATGCTCTGTTCAGAAGTTTCGAAAAGAAATTAAAACCAGAGAAAACTCTTTTGTTTTACGCGCACTCTCGCCTCTTTTTCTTTCTTTCCCGTGACTTTCGAACACCACTTTATTATTATCCCATCTATCTACCCCTTCCCTAGCTGATTATTTTCTTTAAAAAAAGCTTATTTTATGTTTTTAGAATAGTGGTATTTCCGGTCTTTTTCCAAATCTTGAGGACTCCTTTTATTAGCATGGAATATAATAATATATTTATCTGACAGCTTAATGGTAGTATTTCTATAATAGTAGACTGTGTAACTTGTTATGAGTCATTTTTGATTGTTGATTGATTGATGATTAAAGAGATATATAAATATATTGGTGTAGATAAATCGATCGCTCGCATATTCGATATGTTGATTTGAGATAGTTCAGAGTGTACAATATGGGTGAGAGAGAGATAAAGGTTGTGCCTATCTGCTCCCTATGGACACGTTACCGTTAGGCTACTCCGAATCTTCAAGCCGAGGAATTTCCTTTTTTTATAATAGATGAGAAACGTGAATTCACCAGCACACATGACCATAATCAGTTTTCGATGCTGATTACGAATTTTAAAAAAGAGTTTCAAGAACATCAATATTGAAATATTGAAATTTTCCACACAAATTCGGATAGCTGCTTACTATTAGAAGGCTACAGTGCGCCATAAAAACCAAAATATTTGAGTTTAATAGTTTCTCCAAAATCGTAAAAATTATCACACTATTGTAAAAAAATTTAAATCACCCCGTATTTTGAATTTACCGCAAGTTTCTTTTGCGCGGGAATATTTAAATTTTAAAAAAATTCTGAAGTCGAATTTTGGAAACCTATTCAGACTCCACCAAAGATTTTGGTTACTGTTGCGTATCTTACCCCCCCCCCCCCCCCCCCCCAAACGGCTAAGCGATCCCTACTATGAAATTTTTTAAACTCTTTGTTCATTATAAAAACACCCGTCGTTGCGATATTCGTAATGTGTTTTGAAAAGATTAACGTGCACCGCTGTTAAAGTTCCGGGAACTTCCGGTGACTGCCCACCCATATCTTATGCATGGAAATGATGGATTTGAGGATAAAGAGGAAGAGAGACAATGGAGAAATAAGAGAGTGCAGGGAGAATAAGGAAGTCCTTTTCCCTGCCCTCTCTCATTTGTGAAACGTTGTCAAAAGACTGAGAAAAGAGGAAAAAAGTCAGATGACTACATTTAGGATAGAAGGAGAAGAAGTTGTGGTGGATTTGCCACAGTTTTTCTCTATCTCTATTTTTCTCCTCCCACTTCTCCCACTTCTCCCTCTCTCTCTCTCCCTCTCTCCCTCTCTCCTCCCCCTCCCCTCTCTCCCTCCCTCCCCTCTCTCCTCCCCCTCCCTCTCTCCCCTCTTCTCCCTCTCCCTCCATCCACATAGCTGGATCATGCACTCTCGTTCGCTATTCATTCTAGCCTTGCATTCTTCCTCTCTTTCCTTCCTCTTCGACCTTCTTTTTTTGCTTGTTTACGTCCTTTTCTTTCTTTATCTCCTCCCCTCCACCCTCCCTCACATTTGCATCTCTCGTTCTGCACTCGTGCCCTTTGCCACCTATTCTCTCCCTCTCTTTCTCTCAGTCTCCCCTTCTCCCTCTCCTTCTTCCTCTCCATCTCCTTATCCCTTCTGTCTTACTCTCTCCCCCTCTCCCTCTATCTCTCCGTCTCTCTTCCTTTTCCTCTCCCTGTCCGTCTCTTTTCCTCTTTTAATCTTTCTCTCCCTCTTCCTCCTCCTCTCCGTCTCCCTCTCAAGTTTCTCTCCCACCGCTCTCTTAAATCATTCGTGCCTTTTTCGTCTTCTCTCTTGAATCTAGAGACCATTTGTATCACCTTCATTTCGTTAAAAGCAATCACCGAGCTAATTTGAAACACTGTGAGCTAGTTTTAAACTCTCCGAGCTATTTTGAAACTCTCCGAGCTAATCTGTAACTCTCCGAGCTAATCTGTAACTCTCCGAGCTAATTTCAAACTCTCCGAGCTAATCTGAAACTCTCCGAGATAATCTGTAACTCTCCGAGCCAATCTGTAACTCTCCGAGCTAATCTGTAACTCTCCGAGCTAATTTGAAACTCTCCGAGTTAATCTGAAACTCTCCGAGCTAATTTGAAACTCTCCGAGTTAATCTGAAACTCTCCGAGCTAATCTGAAACTCACCGAGCTAGTTTTAAACTCTTCGAGCTAAGTTGAAACTCTCCGATCTAATCTGAAACTCTCCGAGCTAATCTGAAACTCTCCGAGCTAGTTTTAAACTCTTCGAGCTAATCTGTAACTCCCCGAGCTGATCTAAAACTGTCCGAGCAAGTTTGAAACTCTTCGAGCTAGTCTGAAACTCTCCGAGCTTATTTGAATCTCTCCGCTCTGGCAACTCCATTTCGTTTTTCACTTGCGAATTCTTCCGTTACAAGGTCCTTCCAATTATTCCTATTTTACTTCTCCCTGCATTAACTTATTAAGGAACCTTTTTAAACATTTATTTAGAAATACTCGTCACTCCAATAGATCGTGGGAACGGATATTTTAAAAATATTATTGTATAATATTTTAATAACATTCGTATTATTGTATGAAAACAAAGATTCATAATTATGCGGCATTGATTCTTACTTGTTGATACTCCTTGTTACATGCATATTGTGAATCTGAGACGAGTCATTTCGCAAAAGAAATGGACCAGAGACGAGAGAGTATGGAGATTGAGGAGGGTGCAGAGAGAGAAAGAGGTAGAGAGCACAGGAAACAGCGAGTGTACAGAGAAAGAGAGACACGATAGAGAGTAAGGGAACAAGAGAGGGAAGCGAACGGTTAGAGAGGGAGTGAGAGAGTATGTGGATAGAAGAGAGCAGACAGAGAGACAGACAGACAGACAAATACTCGGTATGGGTAGAGGTGGTAGTGACCGCGTGCACTTTCCCTCTGACCCTTCCGTCGATCTTGCGATTGATCTTTGATCTTTGACTTGAACGTGATAGATTACACCGCGTTAAAATGCGCTACACTAACGAATAGGTATTTGGCAGCATGCCAAGGGATATTTGGCATATTGCCAATAGTTCTTACAGGTAGATTTGGCCTTGATTGTTTGACCTATGTGTACTGTCGATTGAACCATTGAACGTCTTTTCCTCTAGTTCTTATTTTGTAATAGATCGGTTAACCTGATAAGTACACTTCTCTTCTGCTATCACTCACGTATTCCTCCCTCTTGCACCCCGTTCTCCCTCTCCTCCCTCTCCCTCTCCCTCTCCCTCTCCCTCTCCCTCTCCCTCTCCCTCTCCCTCTCCCTCTCCCTCTCCCTCTCCCTCTCCCTCTCCCTCTCCCTCTCCCTCTCCCTCTCCCTCTCCCTCTCCCTCTCCCTCTCCCTCTCCCTCTCCCTCTCCCTCTCCCTCTCCCTCTCCCTCTCCCTCTCCCTCTCCCTCTCCCTCTCCCTCTCCCTCTCCCTCTCCCTCTCCCTCTCCCTCTCCCTCTCCCTCTCCCTCTCCCTCTCCCTCTCCCTCTCCCTCTCCCTCTCCCTCTCCCTCTCCCTCTCCCTCTCCCTCCCCCCCCCCTCTCCCTCTCCCTCTCCCCCTCCCCCTCTCCCTCTCCCTCTCTCCCTCTCCCTCTCCCTCTCCCTCTCCCTCTCCCTCTCCCTCTCCCTCTCCCTCTCCCTCTCCCTCTCCCTCTCCCTCTCCCTCTCCCTCTCCCTCTCCCTCTCCCTCTCCCTCTCCCTCTCCCTCTCCCTCTCCCTCTCCCTCTCCCTCTCCCTCTCCCTCTCCCTCTCCCTCTCCCTCTCCCTCTCCCCCTCCCCCTCTCCCTCTCCCTCTCCCCCTCTCCCCTCTCCCTCTCCCTCTCCCTCTCCCTCTCCCTCTCCCTCTCCCTCTCCCTCTCCCTCTCCCTCTCCCTCTCCCTCTCCCTCTCCCTCTCCCTCTCCCTCTCCCTCTCCCTCTCCCTCTCCCTCTCCCTCTCTCTCACCTTCCCTACCTCTCTCCCTCTCCCTCTCAATCTCCCCTCGTAAGTTTCATTCATCTCTGATCACTCCCCTGGTATATGTATGTTCACTCACAACTCTCTGTGCCCACGTGGGGGTGTCCTTCAAGAGTTTTTTGGCACATTGCCAAGAAAAAGGAGTGAGAAGGGAGTAAAGATAGAAGGAGTGGAGCAGATGGAGATGTGGACTGAATACGGGAGAGAGGAGGAGAGAGATAGGAAGAGGGAGAGAAAGAGGAAGGGAGAGGGAGACGGAGAGAGGAGAGGAAGAGGGAGAGACTGCGTTCTATCTTTTTCTTTTCCTTCGTTCATTCTTCTTTTAGTTGTTCGTTCTCTTCTTGTGGTCAACATTGAGAGATGGAATAACACATCCACGTAGAGAGGGAGAGGGAGAGAAGGGAAGGGAGAGAAAAGGGAGAGGGAGAGAGGGAGAAATCGAGAGCGGAAGAGGGAGAGGGAGGAGAGAGATGGGGAGAAAAGGAGAGGGAGAGACAGAAATAAAATGGAGTAAAGAATGAATATGACTGTGTCTTAGCGTTCCTTTCGTCTATTTTTAATCGCTTTCATCATTTTCAATTCTATCAGTCATGATCGTGCCCCACCGTACTCTACCGTACATCGTGCAAACCATGACTATTGTCTAGTCTCTTCTTTTCGCTCCATGCTTTTTTTGCAAACGACATTACTCTATTTATGGAGGGGTAAATAACGGAGAAAGAGAATGTGAAGCACGACTAGACGAATACCGTATACCCGCTATATCGTTGTGGGGCCGAATCGATTGTATTAATTGTGATGCATTACTGTGTTTACTGCTAACCGTATACTTTGTGTATACGTTTAAAGCCAGTCAGGAGTCAGAGTAATCTAAAAATAGGATGGCGTGTGTTGGGGATTCTGGAATATTGAGAAATATGTATGTATTGTTTAAACTTAAAAAATAACTAAAGAAACAAGGGTTTTTTCTCTCTTAGCTTTGATTCTGATTTGATCTCCTTATTTAACCCCCCCCCCCCCCCTATCTATATTACGGAAATTGGTTAAAGGCACACCTCGAGTTAATTTGAAAATCTCCGCGCTGCCAATGCTCTCTCGCTTTCTTTGTCTGCGAGAGAGCATTGCCAGAGCGGAGAGTGAGATTAGTTCGAGTATACCTTTAACTTATATGTATTGCTTAATGTTTATGCCGTTCAGTATTGATTATTCAGAGGCTAGATTGAAGGAACAGTGAGGTTGTCGAGAAGTGAGGTTAAGCTTGAACATTGGAGATATGTTGTGAGAGAAGGAGAGGGAGATGAAGAGAGGAGAAGAAACATCATGAAATTGTGTCTAGCGAAAGAAGTTGAACTATTAGATGTCACGAGTCCAGGCTTACATGTATGTATCTTTATTTCTCATCTGTTATACGATGGCTATTATTCTTATTATTCTTCCTTATTCCATCATATTATGCATCACAGGGATGTCATGAGGGGAAGCGCTATAAGACAACGATATCGGATTGGGTTTTGAAAAGCTGGCAGTTTGGCAGCTACGAACAATCGCTAGATAGCTAGCGGTGCTTTATCGATTTCGTTGGAGTAAGGGGTTGACTAAATCATTTTAAGGAACATCCCGAGTTAATTTAAAACTCCGCTCTAGCAGCACTCTCGCGCTTCCATTCTGTGCGAGAGAGTACTGTCAGATAGGAGAGTTTTCAATTAGCGCGTAGTGTGTCTTTGACTTTAGAAAGGCTTGCGCAAGATCTCCCAACTTCAACTATAATAGATTTGGACACAAGTGAACTCTCCTATAGTCTTTTCCTATCACTCCAATCACTCTCGTACTTTTGCTCTGTCTGTTCTCTCTCACATCTCTTCCCTCTTCTGCCAATGTAGCTTGATTGAGTCAGAGATGCGTGTGTGGGTTGTCTGCCTGCTAGCAGTTGCGTCTTCCAATGATCTCAGAATAGCTCTTTCAAGCAGCTCAAAGATCTAGTATCAATCAATAAATCAATATCTAGTCTTTACCGCATCCTGATAAATCCTGAATTTAGTCTTCCCTCTGGAGGACCCTGAGAGAGATAGGGCAGGGTATAGAAAAGATGGCAAAAAGACGGAAAAGAGGCAGAGAGAGGGGGTATAGTGAGAGAGTGAGTGAGAGATTGCAAAAGTGAGAGAGATTGAGAGAGAGAGAGGGACAGAGACAGGGACAGAGTAGGAGATAGGAAGATACCAAGGAGTTGAATGCCCTCATAGCTGAATGGGTGTGAGAGAGCGCACATGGCAGACCACTTTCCCTTCAGCTCTGCCAAACCGTTTAAAAATACGTTAGAATGATGATTTGCTTTGTGATGTTTCGGCCGCTATGTCTTTGTTATTCACAGAGAAAATCTCTTCCAAGATGTTCTGTTCTAAAAAATTGGAGCAGTACATCAGAAATTGAATTTCTTACTTCTCAAGAGGATTTTTCTCATATTTAAGAGAAGCGAAAGGTGATAAATTATCAATTAAAGTAAATTTTCTGTGTGAATATGTTGAAATATCTCTGTAATTTGTCTCCAGCTTTCCGAGAGCGATCAAGGTGTACATAGAATAAGGTAGAGCGAGAGAGAGAGAGCGCTCAAAAGTGAGAGAGCGCAGACGGTGCTGTACTATACTGTAACGTTTTGGCATTTAGCCAACTTTTCAATGGTCAATCTCCCTGTGCTGGGTTAAACGCTGTGTGCACTTTCTCACATCTACTCCATCTGTTCGTTTCCCTCTCTCATCTCTCTAAACTATTCTTTATGTCGTTTCCCGCCTATTTTCGTTCTACTCGTTTATTCTGTTTTATGATTTCCTATTTCCTGTTATTTCACCCAATACTAGATTATGCAAGAATTCTTTCAAGAAATAAAACTCTGGTATACTGTAGGACCAGCAACTAGAGCCGTGAATAGGTTTACACGAAATGCGGCTACCGTATATTCTTCAAAATTAGATAACACAATAATTCGATTTTTAAATACTTTAAATTCTCAGGTATTTTGAGAAACGTTTAAACTGTTTAAACTTGTATAGACTATTTTCCTTTACCGCCAATTTTGTGCCAACGGTTAAAACTTGCAGCCAACTTTATATTAAGTTTGAAATTTGGCACAAAGTTTCTCACATTATCTGAATTGTGTTGTTTTTTGGCGCCACTGTTTTCTTTCAACATGTGTTCGTCATGCACTTTCTTCATTGAACGATTCTATCGTCTCTATTGTACATATCTCTATTTCTCTTCTTGCCGTATCTGATTTCCTCGCCCAAGGACGTATTTGTCTTTCTTTCCTTCTATATTTGTACATACATTTATGATAAATTAATCCGTTTAAAGATAATATGTTTCCGACTTCATCGCCAATAGCGTGTTCGGCGCGCGAAGGAGACGTGGAAAGTGGGTGAGTGTATCTCCAGAGTTATTTCTGTATGAGTATCCGCAATCACGTCACAGTATCTCTCAAGAATAAATTACTAGTCTTGATCGGTGGTAAATAACGCGAGCGCGCCTCAATTTGCTCATATTGTGTGTTCGCGAAAACCATAGACTGAAATTAAGCCGAGGCACGACAAAAACAGTAAATTTTGTATGGCTCACGTTGTTATGAGTTATATATTTAATGTTATCTGTTTAATGAGCGTTTATGTTGTGCTTGAAACGTGATGTTGTGGGATTCTATTATGCGTTCTTTGTAAGCCTAAGTCTTCAAAGGAGGCACTCATCTTATTTTATTTTATCTTTGTGAGAACATCTTGCTAAATGCACGCAACGTAGCAAACTTCCCGCAAAATAGATAATTAACTGTTAAAAAGATTTATTAATGAACATGTGATTGTGCCCCTTGTATGGGACCTCAGCTCGCCCAGACTAATCAGTCGTTTAGTGGCAACAATTCATTCATACATATCTCTTCAGACTTTTATGTGGCTCGCCATTGGCCAATTCGGCGTGCGCATCAACTCCACGTACCGTACTCCTCGATGGTGTAGCCTGTACTGCAGTCGCAAGCGCATCTCCTCCTATCGAAGTGCCCAGGTTGATTATTGATTATTTGGAATTAATCAAAAACGAATATTGATCGATTTACTTATTATTGATTGTTTACTGATCGGTAGATCAATATTTCTGTTTTGAGGAATGTGTATACCCGCTCGCACTCGACCATGGGCCAGTCATCTCCAAAGCGAGGATTCATAGAGAATCTGAAGGTACCCCACTATCGATTGGTTGTTGTCGATAGTTACCGTAGTTAGTAGTAGTAGTTACCGTAGTGTAATGCTACCGTATTCCGTGGATGGATAATCTTTGCGTATTAAGCATTCAATCGACAGTCTGCATACGCACCACCATCAACCTCATCCCGTACATTTGCAGAAGCGAACGCGTCAACGATCAATCAATATTCCCACTTCGCCTGATTTTGAACTGATGACTGGTAGGTTATTGATTCATTCTTTAATTTATTGATTGATTGATTCAATCAGTTATTGATTCATTCTTTCTTGGGATTCATTCAATTATTGATTCTCTCTTTCATTGATTTGCTTATTGAATAGCTTTATTGATTTATTAATTGATTTTTCCTCTTTTTTTTCTGTATTTATTCAATATCCATATCGATCGGCGTTCTAGCTTCCCCTTCTAGTGTCTTCCTCTTCCTCCGAACATCTGTGTTTACTATTCCATTCTCATTTTCCTAATGAGTTCTTCCCGAGGAGCGCACTTCGCTATTATTTTGGCCACGGATCTTTGGGATAGAACTCTATAAATATTTTTATTTTTATTGATAATAATATTTATTTTTGTCCATCAATATTTTTCATAGGGAATGGATAGATATCATGAGAGAAGTCTGAGAGTTAATCTCTCTCTCGAGTTTTCATCGTAAAATATTGAGCTATTTTTATTTTCAAGTTATTTTTATGGAGGGGTTCTGCTATCACTTTAAAACACACCCGAGATAATTTGAAAATCTCTGATCTGGTAACACTCCTTGCTTTCTTTCTATACTAGAGATCGTTGCTAGTGCTTCTAATTAGATGCGAAAAAAAACTTAAAATATTGACACACAGAGAAAAAGTGTAAAGTGAAACTACAATTGAAACAACAACACCTGTACTGTGTTCAATATAACAGATAGTGTTAAATATATCACACCACAGGTCTTGTGGTCTGTGTATTACATTCTCTGTGTGCATGGTTGATGATATGACGATCACGATGTGGTGGTGCAATGGATTTCTTTAAAATTAAAACCATAATAAAATAATCAATAATTCCTTTTTTAATCAAATGTTTCATAATGTTTGAATAGAGATGTTACATGTTGAATATACAAAGAGTGATAGACATAGCGAGAGGAAATAACATACATTCTCTGTGGCGAAATGTGTATAAAATTGCTCATTTTTCTCTATTTGTAAACTTCCGCAGTCAATCAACTCTTTAAATAAAGTAGATGTAGAGTAGAATAAGAAGAAGTAGTAGACTTTTAAAAGCATTTTTTTATATTTTAAATAACTTTATCAGCTGGTTCATTTGTGTTATATCAGCTTGGTTTTCATGAGATTTCTACCATTGCTTGCGATCGTGACGAGTGAATTGAAGGAATTGAATAACGGCTGCTTTGACAAAGTACAGTCTCTCCATATCATTGCGGGTTGTCCTCGCATTCTCTTTATTTTTTGGACTCGATTCAGTATATAGTGATTATTATTTTGTCATGATTTTTTGGCGTTGACATTGAAACATTGAAACAACTTATCAGCTGGTTACTGGGTGTTTCGCGTCTGGGTTGTCATGAGGTTTCTCCATTCATGTTGTTGTTGAAGTTCCTTAATTCCATTCCTTGTTTTCTTTTTGTGATAAGAGCCGTCATAATATTGTGTGTCATGTTCTGAAAACAGTTCTATCTAGTCTTCTTCCATACTGATCACAAGTAGAAAAAAGAGGCGAGAGAGTGTGCGCAAAGCGTAGAGTATATATGCTTTTTCTTCTATATTTTGTTGCATCTTTTGACGAGAGCATTAGTATCCCGTGTATCTCTACTCTTCTTCTTCTTCTTCTTCTTCTTCTTCTTCTTCTTCTCATTCATCATCATCTACCACTTGTTACAATACGCATGCAGTATGGTAGACAGATCTTTCTTCTTCTTCAAGTAATCTATTGATTCTCATCTCAAGTTGACACTGTCTCTATGTTGTTCCCCTTCCCTTCTTCCTCCTCCACTCATCACTTACCATTTCACATTAGATATATATAGATAGATAGATGCTAAACCATCGATTCCCCTTTCTCCCTCTCCTTCTCTACCTCTCCCTCTCCTTTTCTTGCTTGTTTCCGTTCCATTCTATATATCACGGTCGTTATAAATCTCTCTCTTAAATACTCGAATCTACGCAGATATATGTTTCGTATCCTTTTTCTCCGTTCCTTCATCGCTCTTTTAGCTTTGATTCTGATTTTATGTACTCAATGTATTCCTACTCGCTCTGTCTATTAGGGACGGGTGGTTAAAGGTACTGACAAGTTGATTTGAAAATCCCCGCTCTGGCAATGCTCTCTCGCAGACAAAGAAAGCGAGAGAGTGTGGCAGACGCGGAGAGTTTAAAGTTAGGTCGGGATGTTCCTTTAAAACCATCTGCGCTTGTTTCGTATACTTTCGTGGATATGATAAAACAATGAGTTATTTTGTAATCACTGATCTTGTTCCGTCAAATAAGGAAAAAACAAAATAGTCTAACGAAGAGAAACGATAAAGGTGTGAGCAACAATTACTACAATTGTTTATATATGATCAGTGGTTACTATAATAAATATGATTCTAAATAAATAATGAATATTGATTGATTGTAGATCTCGGGTGTCCTCCTCCCCTTCACGATCCACCACCAGAGGTGTACGGATACCCTCCTGCAGCTGCACCTCCCATCAGTGCTCATTCATCTAATCTAGCTCGATCCGCTCCCGATTCCGGATTCTTCACCACGTTCAGATCGAGATCAAAGTCCGACGCATCTGCTGCATTCATGACTCCAAGGTATACTGTAGGCGGGTGGATACGGTAGATGTGATGAACTACGGTTACTGTAGGCGGATAGGATAGATGAATGACCAGGATTACTTTAAGCGGGATACGGTACATGATTGACTAGGATTAGTTCAGGAGGACACTGTGGTTTAAGGACTAGGGTTACTGTAAGTGGATACGATGCTTGAAGTACTGGGGTTACTGTAGGCGGACACTGTGGTTTATGGACTAGGGTTACTGTAGGCGGACACTGTGGTTTATGGACTAGGGTTACTGTAGGTGGATACGGTGCATGAAGTACTAGGGTTAATGTAGGACGATGCGGTGGATGAAGGACTAGGGTTACTGTAGGCGAGGTTACGGTAGATGAACATTATACTGTAAGTGCATATGGTAGTTCAGGATGAGGCAACTGTATGATAATCGTACATGGTCACGATGATAGACAATATTATGCAGACAATATTTTGGTTAAAGCGCTTTTTAAACCCTGCTTGATCTTCTTTCTAGAAAAAATAAGAAGAGAAAATGCAAGATTTTCAAGATATTAGGCTGCTTACAAGTGATTCGTGCGATATCCTATATGCAGGTCCAGACTCTACCTACACACACATGGCATTATCTGTAAATCCTGGCTGAGGCTATTTTTATTAGCTTTTACATTAATGGTAAATGTCGTAGATAACGTTTGGATCAGTTAGATGGAGAGGGGGGAAGAGAGAGAGAGAGAGAGAGAGATCGAGAGTGTCAACATTTTCAAGAGCACTCGTGGTTCTGTACATCTTGCAAGATGGACAAATGTTGCATCAACAAAAAAGAATTTAGTGTTGAGGGCTAATTTTACATATATGGTTGATCTATTTATGGTTGACATAAGTGTACAATGTGCATGGTATATATCCATGGTGTATATAATATTTTTCAATGATTTCTTCCTTAAAAAATATTGTGATCATCGACTAAGGGTGCTTCTTGGTCTCCTCTAATTGTGAATGTATGTACTGATGAAGTGTTGTTTGTCGGTAAGAAGTTTGGTGCTCAAGAAAGAGATGCAAGCGTGTTGTTATGATGAATTGGAGAAGAAACTCATGTGATAGAGGAGAGAGAGAGAGAGAGAGAGAGAGAGAGAAAGAAGAGAAGAGAGAAATCCAGGGACATAGAGGAAAATAGATATAGATAATTAGTAATGGGAGAAATGGAAGTTGAGAGAGAGAGAAGGGACTCTTCGTTGTTCTCGGAACCTGGCGATTGAACATCAGGGTAATGAATCACTGATCCGTTCCCAGTAACATTACTCTCTCTCTCCTCTATCCCTCTCTCTCTCCCTGACTTGACCTGTTGGTGAAAAATATTTGCGCCCGAGGGGAGTTTAGGAGACTGACAGTTGGACGATAGACAGATAGACACATGGGGTGACAAATAAACAGAGAGATGACTGATAGACAGACCGTCTGATAAATACATACATGACTGATGGACTGATAGATATACAGACAGACAGATATATAGATTGCTAGCTCGCTGGCTGGCTAGATAGAAGTATACATTTTTCTGCGCCGTCACATGATTTATATGCACTGCTTCGATTTTCGAAATATACTGGGTCGATTTGGAAAATCGTTATTTGCACGCATCAAGTGGCCTCAAAATGAACTGTATATGATGGGTTGATCCGCGGATTATGAGGATATGAAAATGAAAGGATGGAAAGACTGAGATCGTTCGATTGGTTGGGATGAAAGATGTGTTTTGACGCTGATAGTGCAGTGGAGTGAGAGGGGAGGGGAAGGACAATGGGGGCACGTGGTGCAATAGATGAGAGAGATAGATGTGGACAGAGAGGAGATAGGGAGCACTGATGTTGAGTTAACGTGAATATATGCGAATACGTAGTGCTGCACCCAGCAGGTGTTCGGGAGATTTTTTTAATTAATCGATAAATATATTATATAATGTGCATAATAATGAAATAATAATGATAATTAGGGCAGTACTGTAGTTTGATATTGATGAGAAAGTCTGGAATAGATGAAGGGAGAGCTAGCCACAGATGAATGCATCCTGTTGAATTCACGTTTTGAGATGTTTTCATTTATTGAAGTTCATCGCTTATTTAGTGGACGTTCTACATCGGTTATATAATGATATATTTTGAAAGTGAAAGCATCAAACGATTTAATAATTTAACGGACAATAATAATAATAATAATAACAATAATAATAATAATAAAATTGTAGACGTCAATCGGGAGTGTTGGTCTTCTTCCAACAATCATCGTCGAAGTCATCCAATGATGATTCGTCCATCATGTCTCCATCAGGTGAGTCTATCTGCGATATTTATTCTATCATTGATCGATTTGGGTAGTCGACTAGTCCATTTTAGCTAGTCCACTAGTCCACGTTGACTAGCCGACTAGTTCATATTGGCTAGTGCCAATGAGTCGTTGTCGAAATTCTAATAAACTTATAACAAGTCGGGTATAACTGTTACCGTAGGCACGTAAGACGCCTCATTAGATTATTTATTTATCGTACACCACAAGGGTGTTTCATCCAGTACATATCAAAATTATAAAAAAAAATGAAGATTAATGCAATAGTTATACATCCTTGAGCCCAGACCACAGGCTGCGATAATGATGAATGTTTTATGATGTACGACAAATTAAATTAATTGCTATTATTGATTGATTGATTGATTAATTACAGCAGCCGTGATGTCTCCATCGGCACGAGATGCAGCGGGTGCACTACTACAGACCACACCCGTACGTGCACCACGACTGGGCAGTAGAGGAGGAGAGAGCAAGTCATTCGAAGGTGAGCATACTGTAGGATACGGTAGAATGAATGGATACTGTTGATGGGTACTGTAGGAATGGATAGTGTAGATGGGTACAGGGGTGGTAAAAGACGGAGTGGACACAACGGCCGCACAGATGAGGAGATGATGAAGAGCAGTATACTGTAAGATGGGGTGGTGCATGGATGGGTACTGTAGATTCTCGATCGATACGAGGGTAAGATAAGTGTGTACGGTGGTGCGGTTTAAGTTGATGCTACAGCTGGATAAATTATAATGTGATAATATAAAATTTAATTTATTTTATACATTATAAAAAAATAATTGTGTAGATTTTGTTGAAGATATTGTGATCAGTGAACCTGATGGTCTATGGCTGTTCCCATCATTGTTTTGTTCCTTTGTCTCTTCCTCTCCCTCGACTTCTCTCTTTCTCTCTCTCTCCCTCTCCCTCTCTCTCTCTCCCTCTCCCTCTCCCTCCCCCTCTGAGTCTTGAAGGTATTGAAGAGAGAGAGGGAAGAGATGGATGATGTAGTATAAGTCGGAGTGATTGACTAGTCGCAAAACAATTCCTCCTTCATTCATTCCCCAGTCCCTTCCTCTCCGCCCACCCTCACTCACTCACTCTGAAACCGTTTGTATTTATCATTTTTGACGTTTTTTTCATCTTTTTCTTCTTACTTGTGCGCTTTGATTCCTTACAATTTAATATTTTGTAATATTTTAATTTACTATTTTTTCGGATCTTTGCTAGAACACTTTGAGTCGTGGACTTCAATATTCGCCTTCAACCTCTTAGTTTTAATTTTTGAACTTCAACTAATTAAATTTAATATTCTCATTCTCTCGTTTAAAGTTTTCGTTTTCTCTCGGGAATATCTCCTTCCTCTCTCTCCCCTCTGTCGTTCTGTCTCTTCCTCTTCCTCTCTCTTCCTCTTCTTCTTTCTCCCCTCTCCCTCTTCTTCCTATCATTAACCTCTCTCCTTCTTCTTCTCCCTCCCTCTTCCTCTCATCCCCCCTCCCTCTTCCTCTTCCAACTGATATCCCTCTTGTCCTCCTCTCCATCCTCATTCATTCACTCATTGTTTCTCCTCCTCCCTCTTGTCCTTCTTATCCCCTCCTTTCCATTCAATTCTTTCATCCTCCTCCTCTCCCTCCTCGTCCTCCTCTTCCTCTTCCTCTTCCATCCTTTCCTCTCTCTCTCTCTCTCTCTCTCTCTCTCTCTCTCTCTCTCTCTCTCTCTCTCTCTCTCTCTCTCTCTCTCTCTCTCTCTCCCTCTTCCTCTCTACCTCCCTCCCTATCCCTCTTCCTCTCCCTATCTATCAAGAAAACAATTGAGGGAGGGACAAACTAAATAGACACTGACTGACTGGCCTCCTTCCATCTTCTTCTTCATCATCAACTTCTTCCACTTTGTCTACCCTATGCCTCTGTTCATTAACCCCTCCTCCTCTCCTCCCTCTCTTTCTCTCTCCCTCATCCTCCTCCTCCTCCTCCACTTTCTCCCTCACCCTCCTCTCTCTCCCGTTCCACCTTTGATCTTGTCAGCTGGTGATAGTTACGTGCTGATTCAATTATATTATATTTTTTCAATAATATTGTTGTCATTATTGTTTATATTGTTCGAGTGCTTGGACATACTGTTGTTCTGGGGACATGGATATTGATGCCGTCATAATCCGAGGATTAACCAAAATATATATGGCTCATTTTCTACAAAGATCCAACAAATTTCGAAGACCCACTATATCAAAAAAAATCCTGTAATGGCGCCTATAATATAAATGTATGATCTGGGGATATACAAGTGTAGTTTCATATCTAAGAGTTTTTAAAAGTTGTTTACAGTAGTGTCTGTCGATGGTCGCATCTCTCTTTTCCGATAATCCATGAAAAATAGTCGTCGTATTCTATTCTGCAGGATGAGAGCAGATATAGTTAGTTGACAGGGGGGACGCTACTCTAAGGGACACTGCACATTGCACAGGGCTTGCACGGAGAGTAAATATAGTTTTTTTCTCAAATCGAATCTATTAGAAAACCCCTTCTAAGTTTATTTATTTATTGTATTTATTTTTAAGCATTGAATGTATCATTGTGCTCTCGTTAAACAAAAAAATTATTTAAAACCCTATTGTACATCTCATATCCATGGTCAACAACTTTGTGTCTCTATCTGTCTCATATGGTTGGAATCTACACACTAAATTGTTTCCTTCCTTCCTCCCTTCCGTTCTCTAAAGATTAGCTCTACGTGCCTATGGCTATATTGGATGGAAATGGTCGTTGTGTCCCTTATCTATCTATTCTGCTTCCCACTTTTTTTCTGGAACACACCTGAAGTTAGTGAATCAAAAACAGTAGTGACTACTAGGGAGTTGAGATTCACTGTTTCGGTCCGATTAGGGTGTAGATCAGGGCTGGGACACAAAACGTTTTCTTGACACAAAAATTTTGTGTACACAAAAAACACAAAAATATTTTTTTGTGTACACAAAACACAAAAAAACACAAAAATATTTTTCTCTAGATTTGAGCAAGTTTATAGCTAATAAAAAAGATATTTTTCAATATAGAACTTGAACGCGAACAAAACAGCATGTAATATTAGTTCAAAAAAGAACAGCGACCAAGAAACCTATGAGTCTGGTTTTCGGCTGAACGAAAACGGAGATATCAAGCTTCAAATTACTGATAAAAGGAAATTCTATACCAAAATTATCCGATTTTCGCAAAATTTACAATTTTGCAGATAAAATTTTACTATACAAATCGACTAATATCATCGATTTTCTCCCTGAAAATCATGTAAAATCAGAAAATTGACACCAATTTTTTTGTGTTATTTTGTGTCTCATTTACACAAAATTTTTACACAAAATTTTTTGTGTCCAAGACCATGAAAAACACAAAAAAACACAAAACACAAAACACAAAATCCCAGCCCTGGTGTAGATGGTGAACTTCTGCTAGGATCATTGTGAATACGGACGTAGTGGGTTTATAATCGGGCCAGTTCATAACAATTACTGGTCAGCTTATTGTTCTGAAAATGTGAGTTGAGCATAAATATATGGTGGATACTCGTTGTCTTCTTCTTCTCCCCCCAAAATTGTTTTGTACTAGCGTTAATAGCGCCACACTCTCTTCTCCACTCCTCTTCTCACTGCCCATTCCTCCATTTTTGTCCCGAGGGGATGGGAACGGACGTGTCTTTTGAAGTGGAATGGATAGTTTTGGGGAGATGTGCATACTATGGTGGTTACCGTAATATGTTCTCAATCTTCATATATGAAGATTGAGAGAGAGAGAAATGAACAACATAATACGACATATTAGTTCGATGCATATTTCAGTCATACGTCGAAAAGTGTGTTGCAAACTGTGAAGCCTGGCTGCTTGTTAGGATTTTTTAAGCGTGGCCGTATTTTGAAAATTTGTAACATAACTATTCCACCTATGAATATAATCCTACTTACAATTCGACACATATATTACAGTACCGTGTATTAGTAAGGTAACGGCAGTAGTTGGTGTTTCCAATGTAGTCTATCCTATCGAATAAGATTCTGAAATAGATATAGATCTTAATAAACATGCAAATGTACTCATGTATTTCTTCTTGACTATTTCTTCTCTTCATCATCTTAGACATCTAAACATATTTTCATGCATATTACGTGCATTGTCAATGTTATTTGTACCTAAAGTTGTTTTCACTTCAACGGATTATATTTCTTATAGAGTTCTGTTTTTAGTGCAGATGTCGTGTCTAACGAAATTATTGAAACCGTAATAGCATGATGCAGAACAAAATCACGCGGTAAAAAAAAGATATTTAAATTTTCCAACATTGGTTTTGTCGATATATAAAAAAATGTTTATTTTTTTGCGTAAATTGTAATTTTTTCATAACAAGCCTTATATAGTGGGTTGATCCTGGAAACGAACCGTATATGGAAATGAGTGGGTCGGATTATGAGGGTATGAAAATGAATGAGTAAGATAGATGTGGTCGTTCCGTGATTTCCTCTTCCGATCTTTCAATCTCTTTTTTATTCTTTATTGTTCTCACTATTGTCCACTATTCATTCGTTCATTCATTCGCCTTTTTCTTTCTCTTGGGATTTGATCTTCTATCACTTTGCCACCCCGTATCTCTTCCTCTATCTCTACCTCTCTCCCTCTCCTACTCCTACCTACTACTTCCTCTGCCCCTTCCTCTTTAGCATGTTCTTTCTCATGCGTAATCAACATCATTGAATATGCAGACTAACTTATGAAGAGTGAGGAGGGAAGAGAAGAGCGACAGGGGGTAAAAATATAGAACATTGATGAGCAGTCTCACCCTCTCCGTGTTGACTCGTCGACCTCCCTCTGAACTGAATAGTTTTATCTATTATGATCTATTTCTAGTTTAATTGATGAGCAATCCTTCAATCCCCCCCCCCATTGACTCTTTCCCGGTCTCTCTGTGATTCATGTCATATCGTTTTCATATATAACTCATCTATCGTGACTTCTTTTGGGTGTAGTGCATGGTGCTCCAGTTCCTACTCTTGCCTTTGCTTACGAAGTTAGCTCCATCTGTCTTTCAAAAGAGGTTGCTCGGATCTTGTCTTGTAGCCTGAGAACGTCTACGAAACATTGTGAATAACGGTCGACTCTTCGAACTATTGCTACGACTGTTACCTCTTTCCGCTTGTTCTACACGCTGAGCTAAAGTCAATCGACACCTACATACTTGCAGTGCATCTTGCATCTTTTTTCACCGCACTATGACAAAACGTGTTCAGTATGTGATTCTGAATTGAGCTGGACCCGGGGTTTTGCCTGGGAAATTTGCGATATCGGAATATCTTTGCTTTCTTCTCTATTCGTTTTCTAATCTTGTGTGTGCGGATTTTATCCATATCCGTTTCGTATTTCAAGCTAAGCTTCTTCTTCTTCTCTCCTTCTCGTTCATAATCTGCATGACATTATGCGTCTTGACATGGGACTGTTATCACTACTCGGTCTACTAGGTCTGTTACATGGACTACTGCGGTTACCAATAGAACTACCAGGGATACTAGATGGTAGTATAACTTTTGATTTATGATCACATGAACTAGAGGTCTCTCTCTCACCCCGTTCTGTTTTGCTGTTTTGTCTAAATTTATGTCCACTTTTATTATTCTATGTTCGGTATTATTTGTTTTGTAGAACCATAAAAGATAAGATGTTATGAGAGAGAGAGAGAGAGAGAGAGAGAGAGAGAGAGAGAGAAGGGAGAGGGAAGGAGGGGGGGGGGAGAGAGTAACATTCACGTCATTTTGCTAGACTCAAGTCCGTCTTAACACTTCATTCGTTAGTTCATTTAAACACATTTATCAAGAGTACTCTCTTATACTCTTTCTTTAAAAAAATTGTAAAACATCCCATTTTTAGTCTTTCTCTTTGTCTCTTTCCTTATATCTGATGTGCATGGTGAAGCTCTCCTCACTTCCGACAGTCCCAGAACATGGACGTTGATCTCCATAAGCGCGTCTTCCTATTCAAAACAATTCTTGAGTCCTAGAAGATCCGTAGGCAGTTTGGAGTCTGTAACACTATTCTCCTATAGTTGTTTGTATGTTTGATAGCAGACGTTCGCATCGATTTTTTTAGTTTATTTTAAGTTTTATTTATCACAGTCTAGAATGTGCTCTTATTTTTTCTTTTAATTCCTTGCTCATCTTGGCTTCTATCATCTTCATTATCTCCATAGGTGGGCACGCTGGACGAAAGGCTGTGCGCAAACCGGAGAATTGTAAGGCAAGGCTATGCGCATGGCCATTTTTTTGCAGATTTGACTGAAAATTTTCCAATTTTTGCGAGGCAAGGCCATGCGCAAGGCTTGGAAAGGCTGTGCGCAAAAAGAATTCGTTTTCACGCGCCCACCTATGATTATCTCAGTTATTTTCTCTCTCACTATTTGAATATCATGCTCCTCGTTCTTGATTATTGCAATTGTACGAATGTTATGTAACTTTTCCACTACTCTGAATACACCTCATTACCGTATGCATATTCTACGTCATCATCTATCTATCAATCTCCTAGTATCATCATCGATTGATTGGGATTGGCCTCTTCTCATCTCCTGACTCCACTGACTCGATATGATGTCCCTGCAAGTCGTCTCTCCGCCGCCACAAGTCGCCCAGTCACGCAGCGGCGGATTCCTCTCGTTACGACGACGATCGGCGCGTGATTCTGGCGGTATGACGTCATCAGCATCGTCATCGATGACGACGGGAGAAGGAGGAGGAGGAGGAGGGGATGATGATGGAGATCGACCCCTTCCACCACAGAGACTGGTCAGGATGATGAGAAGACGAATGATGAGTCTGGAGGGACACAAGATTATTGGTGATTATTGAATAATTATGATAATGATATTGTTATTATTAATAATATGTAGAGTATCATACGTGTGCAACATCCGGGTAAATGCGCATGTCCGTGCACAAAACTGCGAGTTTTCAGGAAAAATTGATCACAATTGGGGGAGGGGGGTTATCTTTAATGAGTTTTCAAAATATTATGTTATTATACGGAGCGGCTAGTGTCCACCTATCGACGATTTATTGTGTTGGGTGAGGGTTGTTTAAATAATAAATTGTTTAAATGCAAATGGGTTAGTAGGGGTTGTGTTTTTTTTTTATTTAAAAATTATTTATTGATTCATTTTCATGCTAATGTATTTCGTACTTGCAGGTCATCTACCTGGCGTAAACTCGCTCTTCTCATCCTCGTCATCCAATTCATCCTCCAATTCGTCCAATGAGGGACATCATCTGCACGGAGGAGGAGGAGCACATGCCAAGTTGGTGCACTTATTTCTATTTTTTTGTGCATCGAATCGATCTTTAGTGCTTTAAAAAAACAACTGAACAAATCCTGAATCTTTATTTTAAAATTGTATTTTGATCAGCGTTTTTTTTGTCTACTGGGACTGTGAGACATTGTATTTGGCAAGCGTATATTCATGAGTGTGCAACATCCGGAAAATGACTACAAATTTTCTACTACGGCTAACTGTAAGGATAAAATAATAGCCAATATTTAAAGAATTAAAATCATAGAAGTCTGATTTTTGTTTATTATGGCGCCTAGCAAGTGCAAGTGTGAAAAAACTTTTTCGAAGGGTTGGCTACGTGTTGGTCGGAATACTTTATTGATCGAAAGATCAATCAATAGATTGATATCGGAATACGTTAATGACTCATCTTTGCCATCATCAGGTCCTCTCCACGTCGTCCGCTCTATGTCGACACGCAGCTGGCAAACGAGGTGGTTGTCGGTGAGTGCAATCAATATCTGGGGGAGTACTGTAGATATTGGGTTACTGTATACGTAGAGCACCTAGGATACTTTAGAATACTAGCACTTATGGGCACTGTGGACTACTGTTGCCCATAGAGGTACCGCCCAGGTTACCATAGCACCTATGGGGATACTATAGACATTCGTCCTACCCTTGTTGATTTTGAGTTTCTAGAAGATGATAATGGAGAAGGTGAAGACAGTGAAGGGCTTTCAATAACGTGCATATGTGATAATTACAGGATCGTCAGACAAGACTCGGGCGTCTCCGATAGCACAGATGGTGGATGCAGTGGGCAGGAGGATGAGAACCTCATCTGTTGGTTACCTCATTATTTCTTCTACTTTTTAGTTATATAATTTTTAGATGTTTAAAAAATGTTTTGCTTACCAAAATGATGATGGTGACGTGGAGGTGGTGCGCAGCGTTCCCAAAGCATCCGCTAATAATAATAATCAGTATTCGTCATCGTTCGTAGGGTAGTCAGTTTTCATTTGACTTTGCCGTTGAGGAAAGAACGAGAAGAGTGTGAGGAAGGTTAATCATGTATATATTAACATAGTGGTAATGAAGTGAGAGAGAGAAGAGAGTGGAGGTAAGTGGAAAGTTATACGCGGAAGAGCAACAGTTCAATTAATAAAAATCTCTTGGTACAGGGATGCCCATGTTTCGGGAATTATTGGTTAATTGAAATGAATGAGCTTTCTTGGTGAAAACAATAGTCGTGAACTTTTTGCGTGTTATCAGTGGCTAACAGTTTCGACGACTAGCGTGCCCGTTTTTCGTTGGTCTCTAATTCAGTGATTCAGTGAATTAACAATAAGTGATTCTTCATATCTTGGTCGTCTCTTTCATTGATCTTCTCTGATGGGAGATGAATGGAGAGAGAGGTGAAGAGTGTAGCCATGATGCATTTCCTCTCTATCCATCCATTCATTCCTCTCGGGGTGATATAAGTAGATTAGGTAGTGTCGACGCACATGACATCGATCAGAGGAAGAGTCGATTAGAGATGGAAGAATGAATGAACCTCTATCTTCTCTCTCTCTTTCTCTCCATCTCTCCCTCTATCTCTCTCTCTCTCCCTCTTTCTCTCTCTCTCTCTCTCTCTCCTTCTCTGTCCTGCTCCTCTACCGTATTCTATATGTCTCTACACCCTTTTATGAACACTTTGCATCTCTTTAACTCTTCTTCAACCCCCACCCTGAATACACCTATCGGGTTCTGTCGTACCCTTCCTCCTCTTCCATCTCCTGGTTCATATTCTTTTCTTCTTGATATTGACAAGAGTCAATTATCGATTGGTAGATCAGCACTCGGTATATAGTCGACAATAACTACTTAATTATAGTAACTACAGTCACTAAACTATAGTCTTCAGTAACTATAGCCTATAGGGGCAGTAACTACTTGTTGTTATTTCCCTATCCGGCCCTCCCCCGCCCCTGGACCACATAACAACAGCAAACAATAACAATAACAACAATAACTAGTACTACAACAACTACTTACTACTGCCTGCCTGCTCTGTTGTAACAACTGTACCATGTTCCATCCGGATGGTAAACCTCGCCACGGCAAGGTCACGCTGCGCACCACCAACGCCCGACCACCACACCACCACCAACATTATCGTTACCGTAACGGGGGTAGTGGCATGACTACGATACACGGTCCATCACCGCTTGCTCAATTGCAGCTGACGTCGCCCACCGTGCAACCGATAGGCGCACGAGCCTCATTCTCCACCGAGAATGCCTTCTGTAAGTTGATCTTTGATCTTTAATCTTTGATCTTTGAACTTTGAACTTTTCAAAATATTGTGGTGATCCCATCCATTTAGCTCCGAAGAGTCCGGGTGTTCGAGGCGGGCCTCCGAGTGGCAGACCACCGCTGTACAGGTATGAGAGAGGGGTTACTGTAGATTGAGTGATTACGGTATCGAGGTTGCTGTAGATTTAGTGATCATAGACCGGTTATTATTGACGTACTCGATTATGCTGGATTATTGTGAATCGATGACATGTTTTTCAAGGAGAAAAAATAATGAAATTTAAAAAAAATGAATAAATTGAATTTAATCTGAGTCATAGCTGGGTCAGATCCTTGAAACAGTTGATAAAGGTTGGCAAATAATCAATCAATAATTGATTTTTGTAGGTATTCTCGTATGGGTCAGCAACATTCACTCGATTCGGGTCTTGATCTCTCATCGCCCATAGCTGGCCATGCTCTGCTCATCCGAGAGGTACCAATTATTGATTTATTGATTGATATCGATTGATCGATTATCGTGCGCATTGTGTACGGTACCCGATCGATATTCGAGTAGTTTAACGAGTGCCAGACTTGCCCCGCCCCGTATCCCCGATATTATTGATTGATTGTTGTTGTTACAATTTTTCGTTATGGAAAGATAAAGATAGAACCTTGTTATTTTTAATAAAAAGCGAATTTCAGATATAAAAAGGTGAGTATTTTTATCTCTTTTTTGTTGTTGTTGTTATCATGTCATTTCAGATGTCGTCATTATGCCTATTCTTGTTCTATGTATATACTGTATACTTCGTAGTATATCAGCGTACTTTGATGCGAGAATAATAATAACATAATCATTATTATTATTATTATTATATCTTCCCCAATACGGTGAATTTGATGTTCTGACATTGAGTTATTTCTTATTGCTTCCTTCCTTTGATTGATATTTGGGCATCTTTCGGGCATCTTACATCCTCATTTATTAATTATAATCTGCCCATCCGAATATGGATGTAACCTTGCACTGCAGCCCTTGCCTCGCCCTGCCTTTCCTTATTTATTTATTTCTTGATTCCATGAAATATATATTTTCATAAACATATCACTGGCAGAGTGAAAGAGGCGGGTGGTGGATTTCCGTTGTCCATAAGCGATTTCGGTCCTTCTATTGCATTTCCATTTGTTCCTTTTCTTCTTTTTGTTTTCACTTCTCGTGTGCGAATCTCCTCCGATATCAAATGATGTTAGACAATTGGTCCTCATTGCTCTCCCTCTCCTTCTCTCTCTCTCGCTCTCCCTCTCCATTCTCTTTCCTTATCCAATTGGTTCAGGCCTCTCCCAATTAGGCCAGCATTCCCTCACGCTGGTTCTTCTATTCCCTAACAATGCTCCTTCTATTCCGCCTTTTGTCTTCTTTCTTTCCCTGATATCTCAGATAACGTTGTCTCATTCTTTTATCATCATCAGCCTTTACTGTGGCACGTTCGATATCGAGTTGTAGAGGGTTAATTCTCTCCCTCTACCTTTCCTTCCTCTCTCTCTCTCTCTCTCTCTCTCTCTCTCTCTCTCTCTCTCTCTCTCCTCGTTCGGGAAACATCATCGAGACTCGGTTGTCAAGTATATGGAGAGGGAGAGATGGAAGAATTGAATAAGAGAAGGCAAAGGTTTAGCCTCCTCCTCCTTTTCTCCCGTCTCCTCCCCCCCCCCCCTCCACCCTTCTCATATTCTACTCTGTTGATTTGCTCAGTCTTAGTCATTTATTCGCCTCCCTCTACCTCTACCTCTCCCTCTCCCTCTACCTTTCAATCTCTCCCTCTCTCCCTCGCCTTATTTACACAGTCTCTCTATAGTCTGTAGAAATCACGTACGATCGTCCGTCTTTTCAGAGGTGTTATTTTCGTTCGCCTTTTGCATAATTCTCATTTACATTTGCATCTTTCGAAAACATTCAATCTGCATAGACACACAACAATCAATAGTTGTCCCGTAGGCTATTTATGCAAAATTATTATTATTATTATTATTATTATTATTAAAGGTTGTTGTTTTCCGCGTCGCATTGAGCTTAATCGTCAACAACTTCACTTACGAGTTAATCTTCGATTCGCTCGCTCAACCTTGCCTCTCTCTCTACCTCTATCTATGTCTCCCTCTCCCTTCTCCCCTCTCTCTCTCTCTCTGCATCTCTATTTCTCTCCCATCACATGAGCTCACTATTCTCACGTGGTCAGCTTTTCCATCCATCGGCCTTCCGCCTTGTCTCCCTCTCATCCCTCTCTCACTACACCACACTCCCTCGTCTAGACCCCTCTCTGACCGCCTGCACCCTCCAAGTTATGTGTGCTCTCTCGCTCAATGGCTACTCTCGTAGGGTAGCATCAAGGGGGACCCTCCACCGAGGCTATTTACTCCCTCTCTCCTCAAATCCTTCCCTTATCTTTGATCACTATCTGTTATCTCTCGTGGTACATGCATGGATTTTGAGTGTTTTGGTAATAATTATTTATTGATTTTTTAAAATTAAATTTTTTTTATCTGATTTCATCATGATAAGCGTTTGCATCGATTGATTTTGAGCAAATGTCTTACATAAAATATACAAGCACTGAAATCGTTAGCATTAGGAAGTCGTATAGCACTAAATACGTCAAATCTCATAGTAGCCCAGCTGAGATGACACGACTAAACCGGCCGATAAAGTGTAAAAATTACTAAACTCTCCCTGTCTACCCATAGAATTGTTTGGCGAACACTGTGCATAGACGGGAAGAGTCGGATTACATTGACAGTCGCTGGAATATCAATTGAATTCGTGACTTTTCCATGATACGTGTGCAAAGTTTTGTCCACGATGGGATTACGGTACCACGTGACTCTTACTCTTACTGTACAGAGGATTACTGTCTTTGTAAATACGATCTAATTCTGGCTGCAGTTGTGCAAAGTGCTTAGCCATGTGAGCAGAAGAGCTCCAGATGTGTTGGGATCAGGGCTGGGATTTTGTGTTTTGTGTTTTGTGTTTTTTTGTGTTTTTTATGGTTTTGGGCACAAAATTTTTTGTGTTAAAATTTTGTGTAAAAATGACACAAAATAACACAAAAAATTTGCATCAATTTTCCGATTTTCAGGAAGAAAATCGACGATATTTATCGCTACGTATGATATAATTTTATAAGCAGCATTGTAAATTTTACAATAATAGGACAATTTTAATCTAACATTTCGTATTATCGGTAATTCGAAGATTGCTATCTCCACTTTGGTTCGGCAAAATATCAAACTCGTGGTTTCTGAGTCGCAGTTCGGTCTTGAATTGCTATTACATGTTGTTTTGCCCATATAAAAGTTCTATATCGACACATACCTTTTTCTTAGCTATAAACTTGCTCGAATTTAGTGAAAAAAATTTTTGTGTTTTTTTGTGTTTTGTGTACACAAAAAAATATTTTTGTGTTTTTTGTGTACACAAAATTTTTGTATCAAGAAAACGTTTTGTGTCCCAGCCCTGGTTGGGATGCCTTAACACATTGTGGGATTGGCTTGCGAATTTAAGAGAATCTGCGGAAACGAACTTGTAATTGTACTAACAAGATGTCTACATTATAAATTTAATTAGTTATGTCTAGCTCCCATTGTGATGATCTTTCATCCAACTCTAAATCAGCAATTGGAACTGTTTTCTTGAAAGCTATCTTGGGTTCCACTCCTACTCCGAGGATCATCTTATCGATATCTCGTTTGCTAAATTATTAGTACAAGAATTATTATAATTATTGTTTTGTGGTCGGATCTGAACAACTGTTCCTATGTGCACATATTATTCTCTCCTCTCGACGCCATCCTTGATTGATGATAGGAGAATGGGTCAATGCACACAGACTTACTTGATGGATAGTCTATCTATCCGCAATAACATGCTGGAAGGGTCTGCTGAAGAAAATGCGAATCAAAGCACATTGTTGCCACTGAATCAGGAGTGTCATAAAAGGGGTGCTACATGATGCGCACACCCGTACCGCTATTGTGCCACGAATCCTGCTATGGCTGTTCTGTGAGATGCCGCATTTCATCAGATATTTGTTTTTTTTGCTAAGTCACGCTGTATTTCAATCTTACGCGTACGTGCGGAGTAGACGTCGTAAATATGTGTTGAGATAGACACACAGTTGATGCTTGGTTGCCATTTCTCTGACAGAATCGAATAGATAGTCATTTATTATTTCCCGCATTTATTTATTTATCGTTTCCTTTTACTACTAACAAGTAAAAAATCAGATAATCAACTCTTCTAGTTTTCATGTATCATTTCACGATATCTGGATGTGACATACTCTTTATTTGAAACCAAAGGCCGAATAGATGGGATATGCAGCTGTGTATCACATAGATAACATTAATAACATCAATAACATTCATGTTCCAATAACAAAAGTTGACATACAATATGCTGATGAAATTTGGTCACTACCTGGAACAAAACCATTTGGTTGTTGGGTATCATATTCGTTACCATATTTTCTCGATTCTGTTTTGTCTCTGTATGTGGAACCCTATTCTTTTTGCCTTGCCTCCACTACTTTTTTTGGATTACTCTACCGTCGACTTGTCTAGTGGTCAACAACCGCACACATATGCATATTGAATCCGATTCAATCTCCCCTTCCTCTCTCTCCATCTCTCTCCTCGTGATTATTGTGACACTACCATATTTCATCTGCAGTTAGGCCGTTAAAACAGAGATCACACCCTATCTCTTTGCCCCCTCCCCACACGCATCCGATTATAACGGTTCTCTGGTTGTGCTATAATGGGGACAGACCGTGTGATCTATGTTATCTATATTTATTAAATAGAAATTGACCATCATATACATGTAAATGTAAATGTTATAAATATGTTATCGTATACCAAATGTAGTACATTAGTAGGGCGAACTGGTCATCTTCAGTAGACCCCCCCCCATATATGTATATATGATAGACTATGGTATCGTGTGCATAATTCAGCATCTTGCCCTCCACTATGGCACGCAGCCTCTGTGCGTGAGTAGGACCCAGATTCAGATACATAGGGAAAAGAGAGTGGGGGGGGTTGAGGGGTAGTAGATAAACATGATCGTTGTCCATCTGAAGGCGTCCATCGACGATGACGTCACTCAGACTTGGGCCTGAATTGTGCGCATTCAATATGTGTGCTTGTCTGTGTGCCTGGATATCCATGTCTCTCTCTATCTCTAACTCTCCTCTCTCTCTCCTCTAACTAACTGTCTCTCGCATCATCTAAGAGAATTCTCTCTCTTTTCTTCACTCATTCAACTCCCTTCGTTCTCATACATACGATACTCGAACTACTCTTTACTTCTCTGTTCCTCTATCCACTCTCCCTCTCCTTCGTCCTCTCTCTGGGCTCACTTTCGTCTCTCGGTATTTTCTTCGTCGATCGATCCTTGTCGTTGCTCCCTCTATCTCTCTCTCCCTCTCTCGACATCTCGTTCGTTCATTCATTCATCTTATTTCGTAAGTATTTACTGAGTAAGTAATGAGTTTTCCTCCCTCGTAGTCGTTCTCGCTTATCCTCCCTATTGTTTCCGTTCCCACTCTTCCTCTTCCTCTTTCATTCTATGTCCCTAGTGGCACATTCGGATAAGCGGGAACTCCTCACCACCCCAACATCAGCCCAATCTCTTCTCCTCGATGTTCGGTTCCTGCTCATTTTCTCTAATATTTCTCTCTCTCTCACTCTCTCTCTCCCCCTCTCTCTCTGCCAGAGTGAGATGGTTTGTTGTCGTTGACATAGAGAGAGAGTTGGGTATAATAGATCTTTCAAGAACATTGAGATGGGATGGGATGATACTCCTCCTCCTCCTCATCTCGCTATCATCATGCACGATGGTCTCTAATCTTTTCTGTTCTTAATTCTCTCTCTGTCTCTCTCTGTTTCTCTAGCTTTCTATCCTATTCTCGTCTGCCATCTATTTGTGTAGACACTTATTGATATTCATGAGAGATGATTCAAGTAGGTACTGTATGTACTGTATATGTCCACGGCTTTTTCGCGCGGGTAAAATGCGTAGAGATTTCCGAAGAGTGCTCATAATGTTATTGATTATTCTTCGCTGTATTGTTGGCAATCATGCACGAGCATGTGGGAAATACTGAGAATCATACATTTTCGGTACCCTCGCCGTCTATATTTATATAGTGGGTCAATTCTCGAATAAGGTGGGTTGATTCACAAAATTCGTTATTTTCGCCTAAAAATCGTCGTTTTTAGCTTAATTTTTTATCAAGTGGCCTAAAATGGGCCTTATATAGTGGGTCAATCCTCGCACTGCGAGGGTATGGCAATGTATGACTGAGAATGCGATGTGTGGTGGCATATTTGATAGATGGATAGAGAGGGAGGTTCATCATTCATCCATTGTCTATAGGAGTGTTTGTCACGACGACGATGATGATGGCTTTCTATACTCTTTTTCCTCTTTATGTCTCTTACTCGTGTTATACCTCTTATTCCTCCTCTCGTTCTTCTTCAACTTGTCATTTCTCACACAGCACATAATCCCGAATATTTTCTGACGAGTGGGAAAGAGAGGAGTGGAGATGAAGATATGACAAGTCCGTGTGTCTAGACGCGCTATGTGGTCATTACTGAACCAGTAGTGCACATTGTCTTGCCCGTGCCTCATGGTTTTGATGGTCATGGTATTATGGTATGGTCGTGGTACCACGGTTCGGTCTTGGCTCATTGTTCATTCGGTGTTACATTTTCCATACGTGTCCCCGCCGTAGCAACGGACACAGCCACGTATACTCTACAGAGCGTAAATTTCGAATTGAATTTTGGCTTAAATGTAATATTCATTACATTTATATTGTATTTACGCCAAAATCCTGTTCGAAATATACATTTCTGCAGCAGTTACGTGGAACTCTGCGTAGTTACGTAGGGCAAATGTAACACACCGCATTAACAATCGGACGTCATGGGCTACAGTCTATGCATATATGAGGTTGGTGTATCAATTGGTATGTAATCTGTGATGAGAGAGACACGGAGAGGAGTGTGATATATATTGGTTGAGTGACGTCATGAGGTTAGATTGTGATCGATTGATCTCCACCTCCACCTACTCGGATTTATCTATTCATAATACCCTCACTCTCACTATCTACTCGCACAGTCTACTTGTTCAGTCAATGGTTGATCAGAAAATGACATTATTGGAGCGGTCGAAAACTTGGCAAAACGCCAACAAAAAATTACGGTATGGTGCACCATGGTGTACAGTCTGCGCTCTCTCACTATTTCGTACTTCTTTTTCGCTCTTCCCTTTTCCCTGTCACACGACCGCTCTCGAAAAATGAGAGATAATATGATGTCATGGCGGGCCATCTGTTACTCATCATTTTACGTTATCATCATCCCCTTTCATCATACAATCACGTCTGCTTTGAATGTCAGAACATTCCATTGATGCGGCTATATGGGTTGTAAAAGACAGAGAACATTGTTCCACCGTCATGCAGATGATCGTATCCATTAATGATGTCATTCATCAGTTATGGAGGTCTAATCGATAATAAGTTTGTTATGAATTGCGAGGATAAAGAATGATAATGCGTTTGCTATCATGGATTGATGGACAACTTTCGCTCTCGTCTTTATTTGTCATACTTTCACTCTCACTCTCAATATCGTACCTTCTTTGACTTCTTCGTTGTCGTCTCCTTATCTTCCATCCTCCTTGTCTCCCTCTCCGCCTCCTCTCTGCTTTCTCCTCTATCCATGTAAGCGCTGTTATTGCCCTTGACATTCTGTGTTTACGACGCTGATTCAGCCATTATTGATTTATCCTTTCCCGTTGATTGTTTACCAAAAAACCATACTGAGAGTTGGTTGGAGCCACTCAACACTTGTCTTACGTGCAATTCATGTGCGGAGACAAGCTGTGGTTACAGACAACACTGAGTGATTCAGTTTGTATTTGCCTCCCCTCCCCAATTCATTTTGATGAATCACTGTGTCAGGTCAGATGCTCATTGTTTCATCATATCCCCGAGATGTCGTGAATCAATTATCGATGACTTTCCGTGGCTCTATACAGTCTACGAGAGAAGTCTGCGTACTCTCGAGTCTCTTATACTTTGTCCTGGTCGATGTGATATTGTACAAAGATATATTGTACAAGGATTTATCGTTTCATCGACGATAACCCCTACATTACCCTTCTGCACTTTGTGCTGAAAAGATTAATGTATTTCATTGTAATATCCGATACAGACCAATATCTCGCTGTATCCCCTGTCCTTCTCTTCTGTTCGTAAATGAGTGTGTGGATCTTGTGCACACGTTTGCTTTTGTGAAATGGAGAACGATGAAGATGTGAAAGATCTTGATCATATTCTCCTCGTCCGTGCAGTTGATCTCTTTACCGTTTGATCGTTGGGTATTAGGGGATAGTGGTGTGTCTTTCCGAGTACACACACACTCCTCTCATACACACCTTGAATATGTTTACACTGTGATTGAGGATGGATGGGTATGGCTATGATGATTGTATGCCATCCATGTCTACTCACAGTATTCTGATGTAAGCCATTCGTATTTGAAAGCAAGGCGAGAAAGCGTTAAATTTGAGAAAGCAATTTACAGTAGAACCTCATTGAGTTTGAATATTAAAAAAGTATAATGTAGCAGTTATATAGGCCGACAAGTCTATTTACTAAGCTTACTATTCCATATTATTGATAGATTATCGATTGTTCTCTTATCGTATGATAGAAGATGCCATTAACATTTGTAAGTATCATTCACATAATGGAGACCATTCTTGAGATTCCATAAAATGTCTCTTCCTCCCTTCTGCTTTCTTTCGCCATCATTCACTGTCTTTATGGGTTCTCTAAGGAAGCTACGACCAAATACTTGAGTTTACTCGCTCCAGGCCTCCCTTAGGGTCCCTCTATCGCTCTAGCAATGAGCAGAACATATCGTACCTTTCCAGCAAGTAATCAATAATCATATAGGAGATGGAGGAGAGTAGAGGGAGGCAAGGTTATGTTCATCGTAAGCTGCTTACAGACGAAGGGAATGATGACGACGACTCTTTCCTCCCTCCTCGACTCGACTAGTCCCCCCCCCCCCTATCTGACCATTTTGATATACTGCATACATATATGATGTGTCTGGTAGCCCTCGATCTATCTACAAGCCTCTTTCATTCTCTTCAGTATTTTTCTTCCATCTTGCACTCTCTTTCATTCATCCATTCCTCCTCTTCATCTCCTCAAATCCTCAGATAAGACACGTTCCCTCTTTCTTTCTTTTTCGATGCACGGACGGAAACTAGAGACAATAGGAGAGAGGAGAGGAGAAGGACTGAGAAGTAGAGGCAGAGGGAGGAGAATGAGCGTATATTATTATTGAATTGTGTGTGTTTGCGCGCGGCTTCTACAACATTACGAAATGTTTTCTCTCTTTATTTCTTTCTCTGTCCCTCTATACCTCTGTCGTCCCAACTCTCTCTCTCTCTCTCTCTCTCTCTCTCTCTCTCTCTCTCTCTCTCTCTCTCTCTCTCTCTCTCTCTCTCTATCTATCTATATCTTTTAACCTTCGTCTGCTTCATTGTTTAATTCAATCCTTATTGAATTTACATTTTTAGTATTAATTTGATTATTTTCATTATGGCTATCTTTCACACAATTCACTTAGATGTGAGACATGATAGCTTCTCGTCTCATTCTTCTTTTTTCTAAATTTGTTTGCTTAATCTTCTTTACAAAACCTGCCTTGATCTATCTAGATAACGCCAAATTTTCATTTTCCCTGCATTGGAAAAAAAGACGCTTTGCCCTCTTCTCCTTCCTTCTCCACCGTCCCTATCTTACATCCATCTTATTCCTTCCTTCTTTCATCTTGTTCATCGTTTTTCTCTATTCATTATAACTATACCCCTCAATCCATCCACCCACATATTTCTCCCCCCCCCTCTGTTGATGAAGCTACTTTAATGAACCTATTCATGTTTTGAGTTGCGCAGACAGTGTCGTGGATTTTACTGCGAATCTCGATAGTCTAGGAGATTAAAGACGCACATCAAGCTAATTAAATTAACACAAAAATTAGGCTAATTTGAAACTCTCCGCTCTGGCAACGCTCTGTCGCAGACAATGAAAGCGAGAGAGCTTTGGCAGAGCGGAGAGTTTCGAATTAGCCTAATTGTCATTATTTATTTAATTAGTAATTAAGATGCCTGTATGTCTCTGGAAAATGTGACATTAACATCGAGGTAATGATAGAGGATTGATTGATTGGTCTATTGAATTGATTATGGTCTTCGGCCCCCCTTTCCCCTTTCCGTCTTTTTGCAATCTCACTCATTTCGTTCTATCTTTCCACGTGATCCCCAATGCTTTTCTCCCCCTCTCCTGCTTTCTCTCTCTCTCTCCCCCTATCTCCCTCTCTCTCCACATCTAATCTTTCTCCGTGTCCGCTTCTTCTCAACTTTCTCCCCCTCCTCCACTCATCCATTCTGCCCCGTTCTTTCTCTTTTCTCGTTCACTTCTCACACACATACACAAAACATTCTATCTCCATCTCCTCTTCTTCTTCTCTTCTTCCTCTCAGTCCTCCTATCCTCTATCATCCTCATCCTTCTCCCCCACTGTCTATGTAGTATCATTCCATCGGATATATTGCAGACCATCGATTCATTCGAATATGTTTAATAATGATAATAATAATAATAATAATAATAATAATAATAATAATAATAATAATAATAATAATTTACCCGCCCCTTCCCAATCTATCTGAAATGATAAATTGGAATTGTATGAATACTTTATTAAGTTTTTAATTCAAATTCCTCCACTAATCCCACTAATCCTCTATTCTCTCTCTGTACTGGATCAAATTCAGTGTTCACTATCTCCTTCTCTACTCTATATGTCTATTGGTCTCTATTCGTTCACTTTTTCCTCTCTCTGCCCCCCCCCCCCCCACTCTTGATTCATCCTTCTAATCCTTCTACTCAATCTTTCATCTTTTGACTCTTCTAACTCGTCCTCCCTCTCCCGTACTCTGACCATATTCTATACCTTTACATGTACAACATGTGCCTACTCGGTATGTACTCGGGTGGTATACAATTCTTGTGACGCAGCGCGGTTTTCTCGTGTGTTTGTTCTCTCTATCTCTCTCTCTACTTCTCTCTCTACCTCTACCTCTTGAGAGAGAGAGAGTTATTAGATCATTTGCCTTACATTCATTCATAGCCAGAAATAGACATCGTGGTATGATCTCTGTTTTTTTACTCTTACGTCTAGCCAGCGTTTATTTTGGGAATACCTGCGCTATCGAAGTATTTATGGTTCTACTACTATAAGCACATCAAAGACTACTCTTGATAAATGTGTTTAAATTGTAACTATATGCGCCGATAGGTTTGCCTTACGTGTCACGTCAACGCTCGTTACATTTCGCTTACGTATACGTCCATGTAAAAAGGTGTGTTGGGTCTCAAGCGAATCAATAGTTGTTTTACAGTAACTGCATCGGGGCACTTTCTGGGTTCCGTCGATAAATGCTTGTATGAGAATGGTTTCAGGCTACAGATGCCAATAAGAATAATATTTATAGTAATTTTATTATTTATGGTTCGTTGGTTTCTTCCATGAGCGAGCATATGATGATGTTATAGTAATTGAAGCTGATAATTGAACTCATTCATCAAATTAACTTGCCCTATTCTCTCCCTCTGCCTCTCCAGCCAATTCATTTCTATTAATTTCATCATTCATTCAATTCTTGTTGTTCATTTCTGTGTCGCGCTCATTTGAAAGTACTATTTCGAAATGTTCATATTTCGTTAGGATGAAGCGATAATGTTACTGGCTTATGTTATGGTAGTCCTGCAACTAAACTTCTTTGTTGTTTTACTATTGATTACGTTTAGCTTTGCTAGCTGCTAAAAGAATGCCAAACGTTGGCGACCATCGTAGGTTCATGCGCGGTTCTGTTGTTCACTTTGCCAAACTGCAAGGCTAGAAGCTGCTAAAAGATCCATACCTCTGCAAGATCCGTAATTGTAAGCCAACATTATCGTATCATCGCAATCATGACGATAACCCAATATATATGCTCTTCAATCGATTGTTTTATTTCTTCAGCTTGGTGTTGATATCGATAGTGTCTTGGCCATTTGGTGGAACCGTTTTGGGGATGGGGAAAGAAACGATGGAGGAAGTGAAAAGATCAGTACGGGATGCTGACAATATCTTCTTTCAATTTCGTTCTCCCCACTCATCGTCTTCCTCTGCGTCATTCTCTCTGTTAAATTATCCTCCTTTTGCCTTATTCTTTGGTAAAAGGGTGATGGGACCGAGAGGTTCATTAATTCCCCTTTTCCCATCATGTATTGCTCCCCGGTTTCTTGCCTATAATGAATTTAGAGATTGACGAATGGGGCAGTATACATTAACAGAAATGTTATGTTCATTATAGAGGAGTTAATTTTAAAAGGTTTAGTGCGACGTCTAAATTAATTTTTGTCCTTGAATTATCACTTGCCTCTGAAAGGACTTCATGTTCCTTTTATAACGTGATAACCTTTATCGTTTATTTGCCCAACAATCTAATAGTGATACATGTTATACGCAGTAGGTGAGTAATAGCACACTGTCCTTTATGTTCGCCCTTTACACCATCTTTGGCGGTCAAAGATCAAAGATCATGAGATCAAGGTAGATACACATAGCAGATTACTGGTGCAGAGGCTTAGAAGAGTATTATAAGATTGATCGTTTATTGACTATTCCGAGTGTCATGTGGGTAGTACGTGAAAGATTGATAGAAGTAGGTGTAGAGGGAGAGGGAGAGGAGAGGTAGAGGGGAGGGAGAGAGAGATTTAGAGGGAGGGGGGGGAGAGGTAGAGGTAGAAGTGAAGAATATAAGAAGTAGTATGGGAGATGGAACTATTGAACGTAATCAATATCTCTATCACGACTTGCTCAATTACTTACTCTATTTCTCTCTCTGTGTGTCTCTCTCCCTCTCTCTCTCACTCTCTCCTCTCTCTCCATCTCCGTTTCGACGTCCTCTCCATCATGTATAATATAATTTATATGTATATATTTATTCCGTGCGTTGTCATTCGCTTCTATTTTCGTTGTCTTTCTATAATATCGATTGATCGATCTCTTGGACTTGCAGAACGACGAAGTGCCCAGTCAGCAATAATAAAATCGCAAGCAGCTACAGTGGAGACTATGACTTAAATCGTCGACGTGCTCGACCGTCTGACCCCATTGAACTACTTACTACTCAAGGAGAAGAGGTAGAAGAGAAGAGCAGGGGAAGGAGGAGGAGGGTGATCTGGAAATAGAATGATGACTGTGTCTTCGAGCACTACGGCACCTCCACGCGTGTCTAGTCCCGCACGGACATCTGAAGGTATACGATACTTAATTATCGATTGGTTAATTTATTTATTGATTGATGGGATGTAGGTGCATCGGGCAAAAAGGAGAAGAAGGAGAAGCATGGTCTGTTGAGTACAGCCAAAGCAAAGGCTACGGGCTCGCTGCGGAAAGCACTCTATGGGAGGACCAAGAAAAAGGTACGGTATTGTATTGATTCTTGATTGGAAAGATTATTGATTGATTGATCATAGATCATTGATTGAGTGTACACATATTATTGATTGATTGGACAGAGATTATTGATTGATTGGTGTAGGCGCGAGACGCGGAGGACATGGAGGAAGAGGATGACTACACATCGTCCAACTACGATACGGTACGATCACTACCCGCCAGTGGACACTACGGTAATAGGAGGAGGTTAGTTGGATTATTGATTTATTGATTGATTATGAACTTTGAACGTTAGATATTGTATAGAAGTGGGTGCATAGGGAAAGATGGATAGAGTTAGAGATGGAGATGGAGCGAGGAGGGAGGGTGTTTAGAAGTAAACAACCACATGGTCGGGGCGAAGTAAACAACCCTCGACCATGTGTTCTTTGTCTGTTTCTAGTATGATTGAAGAGTTTAACACCGAATCAATCGATACCATACCCTCTTCCTTCCTTCTTTTTCTTCTTCGAGGTCACACTCGTTGTTTGTTTCACCCCATTCCCCTTGCATAACTGACTGACTGACTAGAGTAGATGATATCCCCCACTTATCAACAACAATCATTCTATTCTCGATACCGTATACCCACCGTGTACTCTGTCGTTGCAGGACCACCACTCCGCTGCGGGTGACAGTCGATGACTGTATGGAGGGCAGTGCGGATGGTCTAGATGGAAGTACATCGACGTCATCGAAGACATTGACGACGGGAGGTGGACGTCCTCGATCCTCTACCGGCTATCCCCTTCCACCTCCTCCGTCCACTCCTCTCACTTCGACGATAGTGATTCGTCTGCCTCGACGACGTACCACAGCTCCGCCCTCCTCCACCGTCAATCCATTCTCTCGTCTCTCACCACTCGGTCTGACTGCGTGCGGTCGTGTCGCGCGTTCCGTGCCTGCCGCTCCCACCGACCCCGACCCCGTCTTTGACTTTGCAGCCTGGCACTCGAATCTAGATCTGATTAGTGAGTGGATTGTATGATTATTGATTGATTTCCAGGCGGCGTTCTTTCCGTCGAATTCGTTCGAATCGTCGATCATAGGAGGCGTCGAGACTGTCCTACTTGGTTGGATACGGTGTCGAGAGAGAGAATATTAGAGAGAGCGAGGATACTGTAGCGGGGATTGGGATAGAGATCGAATTATTGATTGATTCGTGTGATTTCAGATAATCAGGATTCGATCTATTCGCTGTTCATGAAGGCTCACAAGTGTTATGATCTCATTCCGCTGAGCTCGAAGCTGGTCGTATTCGACACTCATCTGCCGGTATGGTATTTGATCTTTAATCTTTTGATATTTGATCTATGACCTCTTCATATCTTGATATTTGGTCTCTAGATCTCTATTTATCATGTGCCTCATTGTCAGACGTAGTGGCCGAAACACCATAATGCACAATTATTAGTTTAGTTTGTATAACATGATTTAATTTTAACTTTAATTACACGAATTTTTTTTTTCCTATTTTTTTCGTATTTTTAATCAATTTCATTGTATTCTTCAGGTTCGCAAAGCCTTCTTCGCTCTGGTGTACAATGGAGTGCGCGCCGCTCCCCTCTGGGACAATGACAAACAGCAGTTCGTGGGCATGCTCACCATCACGGACTTTATCAAAATTCTCAATAGGTACGATACGATTACCGTACTACGGTAGTGACACTAGAGATGCGGAAATGAAAATTATATGCTAACTTAGTGTTTATCACTGACCTTTGTTCTCGATGAATAACACTGTGAACTTTACTGAGATTCTGGAGTAGAAAATGCGTCATTTTTGTTTTATAAAATCTATTGGTAGACATATTGTATAACTGATGGAGAAACAAATTTGTATTAGAATTGATATTGGGAGAGGGTGATATTAGATTAAATTAAGAATAATAATAATAATAACAAGAATAATAATAGAATAATAGTAAGATAAATAATAATAATATTGTTGTAGACATCACGAGGCTGGTGACGATGAGGAGAAGATTAAGGCGTTGGAGGAGGAGGAGATCTGTGCATGGCGGGAGAAGTTTGGACTCGATGATACACTGCGGCCACTCGTGTGTATCGATCCCAATGAGAGGTACTAGGCGTTATTCATTTTGATTTTTATATTTTAAATTTATTTTTTAAAAATTTTTGAATGACCTTTATTAAATACAACACTATAGAATGGGGTTGTATAGATGTTTTGAAAAGTATGATGAAGGAGTTTATTGATTTTTAGGGGGTTTATTGATTGTTTTTGTGTAATAAGCCTTCGAATGTGATCAAGTGAGTCGCTAGGTAGGACTTGTTGTCAGCTTGGACTTTAAGATGATCAATCAATATTATATTCAATCCTTGGTTCTTTCATCACACGTTTCATTGTTTATTAATGAATACGTATAATTATTATTATTATTATTATTATTATTATTATTATGGTTCGTTTCAGTTTATATCGCGCCGTGGAGATGTTGTGTGAAGCGAAAGTGCATCGACTTCCCGTGCTCGAGAAGACCACCGGGAACATATCGTATATCCTCACTCACAAGAGAATCATCAAGTTCCTCTCACTATATGTAAGTGAAACAATCTGCGGCTTACTGTAGGTATACTGTAGTGTAGTGTAGATGGGTGGGATACTGTAGTGATGTAGTAATCAATCGATATTGTGCCGTAATAGATGACGGCAGCACGACGATTAAGTCACGGTGGTCGAAGGCTTAGTGTACTTCCTGAACTTGTGAGTGGGTTACGGTAGTCTCTTCGGATAGATACGGTAGATATTGGTAGGCAAGACTAACTATTGATTGATTGATTTACTGCAATAGAGGCGTAGTAGTGCATGATTGATTGTAAGGGTGTAGTACTTTGTTGTTTGTGTAATCTGTTATATGCTTGGAGGTTAACATAATAATAGTGAAATCCATAATTTGTAGCCCAATGAGTGCCTCGTTATATCAATCCCCCTGCTTTACGTGAATTATTGATTTATCGATTGATCTATTTCAGATTCACGATCTACCCAAACCGCCCTTTATGGACGAGACGCCTAAGGTGCGTATGATTCTTCTCTGATTTATTTTTTTAAATAATTTATTTTTAATCACAGTTTGCTCATCATTAATATTTATTAGCGATATCGTTTGATCTATCCATTTAATGACGGGTTCATATCTATTAATTGATTAATTTATCCATTTATCGATTGATTTCCAGGCACTGGGCATCGGGTCCTGGGGAGACGTGCTCACCATCCACGTGGACACTCCACTCATTGACGCACTGAGGATATTCTTGAAGAATCGAGTGTCCGCCCTCCCATTGGTTGATGAACACGGAAAGGTATTCGTAATAATAATAGTAATAAAAATATTGTGAATATTGTTCCATAGACTATCCGCACTCTAGACTCCCCCCCCCCCCTTTCGTTAATAGGGTTGACCATAGATCGAAAAGTATGTTACAAAGCACCAAGCCTGACCGCATTTTGAGCCAAAATTTCCCAAAAATCGAAAAACCTGACCGCATTTTGAGCCAAATTTGAAAAAATCGAAAAACCTGACCGCATTTTGAAAACCGATAACCTAGCTATTCGACCTATGGGGTTGACTTATCGATTGATTTCACTATTGATTTAATTGATCTCTTCTCGATTGATTGATTTCATTGATTGATTTCAATGCAATCGATGAACTATTCCTCATCCTTTTATATCAATACTTTGTGTCCATACCGTGCAGTTGGCTCTAGTATTTCTTGATTTATTGTATTAATATTATTAATATTATTATTATCAGGCTGTTGACATATACGCCAAGTTCGATGTGATCTCTCTGGCCGCAGACAAGGCATACAATCGACTCGATATCACCGTCCACGAGGCACTCAAACACAGACAAGATGTGGGTGATCTTTGATCTTTGATCTCATTATGATTGTTGATCTTTTAGTGGTTCGAGGGCGTACGCACGTGCAAAGAGACAGACTCGCTGTTCACGGTTCTCGAAACGATTGTTAGAGCAGAGGTGAGATTATTGATTTATTGATTGATTTATCGATTGAATTTGAGATGTTTATTCATGTTCTTGCAGGTTCATCGATTGATTGTGACAGATGAGAATGATAAAGTGACGGGTATAGTATCGCTGTCGGATATACTCAAGGTAATCGATATTTGTCAGTCTGTACAATCTACAGTCTATCAGGGATGCTGTAGAATTTAAATATGTTCATCATTTCTTGGACTAATTAGAGACTATTGTGTAGAATAGGTGCCGTGTTCTAGGGACTATGGTGCATTATAGGCAGCGTATTCTAGGGACTAGTTTAGAAAGCTACCGTATTCGTTCATAAATACAGTAATCAGACACTGAAATCAATCAATAATCTCATTTCTCATTACAGTACCTTGTTCTGGATCGTTGTTCGCCGTCATCATCACAGGGAATCGATGAACGAGCCTCGCAGGTACTGTAGCTTTACCTTTTAAAGGAACATCCCGAGCTTATTTAGCTCTGGATACGCTCTCACGCTTTCTTTTTTCCAACGAGAGAGTAGACTTTTAAATGAGCTTGGAGTGTGCATTTAAGCGACGCTATGAACGCATTTCACATCTAAGATTGTTAATTTTGAAAGGTTCAAGAAAATTCCAATGCCGTGTAGACCAGTGACATAACGGTTCCAAAGACTTGTTATTCTCCCCGTGCCTTCTCATTTTGTGCTTGAAGTTCGAAAATGACTCAAATATACTTGTATTATATTAAGTTCTTGAGTCGTCATGGCTCTTGATTTCGGGTGTAAGAATAAGAATTTGAAACGCATCAATATTTAATCAAAAATTTTTTGTGTGTCATTTGTTGACTGTTCTATCTCGATAATTAATCGATAATTAGTCAATCGATAATCTATGGCTATCGTAATTCAGGGTCTGTCATCAGCAGCCTCAGCCACATCGAATTCACTGGAAGGAATGAACGTGGAGGTGTCGGATGTCTTCGATATTCCCGAAGAGGAAGATCATCGAGAGGCCACTGAATGCTCATAGATGTCATGATGATGAGGTGAGTGGGCGGAGCTTGGCTGATATGAATGGCGGGGCTTAGATAATATAATGAGGCGCGATGCGATTTAGGTTTGCTAGAAAATAAATATGTAAATGAAGACGAAAACTTTTCACAATATGGAGACAAAAGCGTCCAACAGAATCAGATATTAAATGAATAAATGATAAATATATGAAAGATGGTAATTGATTAATATTATTGATTTATCATATATTCATTCAGATTCATCACTCCTCGGCCTGTAGACGAGACACATATACGTAGGTATCGATTGATCGACACAGTATCATCATCCATCTACCGTACTAATTCAGTCATTTATTGATTGAATTGATGGATCAATACTTCATTCTTGTACCATTTGCTCAAAAGTAGATTAGTTGTTTTGTTATTCGTTGTACATTGCTCCTCCTTTATCTTTGTTCTTCGCCTTCTTCCTCCTCATCTACTTACCGCTCCTCTGTACCATTGCTGACCACATCCTGAAAGAGTACCGTAACCCAGCCCAATCATACCGTACTCTACAACCCCTATCAATCAATCAATCAATCGATATCCTCTTGATAGCTTTAGTTTTGTTTGCTTCTTCTCTAAGTCTAAAGTTGTCCGTTCGTGCTGTTTCTATTATCAAATGAAAGATTATCCAGCACGCTGTTCAAAGGTTACGAAAGGAAACTCTCTCTTTTCTCGTCCGTTCTTTTTGTGGCCTTTGAGCATCACTCATCACGGGAGTATCTCATCCAATGCTTGTTCGAGTATTCGATATGTGGTCTTGATTGTAAATATATTATATATTATATATCCCCGTTTGTTTTTATGATTATTGATTATATCACGACACCAATCATATTCCCCTCTCTGTCTCTCTGTCTCGACCTACACCAAATGTCCACCCCGACACTATGTCTCACGTGTACCACTTACATGAATATGTATCGTATCGCCCCCGTTCTTCTCTTATTCGACCCCTGTATCCTCGTCTATCTCTATATATATCCCCTATTCTATCATATTCCCCGTCCGATTGCTCCATGTTCGTCTGCCTACTCAGAGTTTTTTCTCGTTTGTTAATCAGCTAATCTTAATTCTCCATTCTCCGCAACATTACGAGTATCACAAATACTCTCTCTATGTCTCACGATGTCTCGTTAATTAATCAACCATCAATAATCAATGATCGATCAATAAGTGTTATCATTCATCATCCAGTTCATTTTTGTTCACAGTTGGATAGATTCACCCAATGTACAGTATACTCTTATATACAGTAATCCCGTCATGCCCGCACACCTTTATCGATTATCCCCAACCCCTACCGTATTCTGTCAATCATACAGTAATCAGAGTGCGAATGGTATCGATCTGTTTAGGATCAACCAGAATTGAGGACCGATCAATAATATCCGTCCGACCTCACCTATATACATACTTATACATACTTTACTTTTGTATGGCAGTTGTAATGTCTTAAAGGCGCGCCCTGAGCTAACTCTCCTCTCTCGCAATGCTCTCTCGCTTTCTTTATATGCGAGAGCCTTGTCAGATCGGAGAGTTTCAAATTATCTCGGGGTGTGCCTTTCATGTTTTTTAGTGTATTAGTTGATTTGATTTTCCTCTTCCTCCCAATCTATTTCCCCCTTTTCTTCTTCTTCTTCTTTCTCTATCTTGTCCCATCATACGTGTCCGACCCGCAACCTCGACAGTGAACCCCACTAACTATCCCCGTTGTTGTTGGTGTACTGTAATATCGTCCCGCCCCTTTACCGTCTCTAAGCTCCGCCCCTTTTCGCCCGTTTCCCTCATTCATATCTTCGATTGCATCACACAACTGGTATGGCTATCTCTCGCACACACTCAATCAATCAATCAATCAATCACTGCTAAAAACTTATACGCTGCAAACAAACTTGAGAGATGGATCGCACCAGAGAGATTGGAGAGGTTGCCTTATATTCTATTTTTCAAACAACCTTATCGACTTGTCAATAGTTTAGTATCATCAGCTGGGCTGCCGTGAGGTTTCTCCATTGCTTCCGATAATCTTTATATTATATTATATTCGTTATTTCCATCACAACGAAAGAGATAGATAATGGAATGAATAGCATTGTTTGAGTCCTTGGATGACCTCAGAAGGCCGTAATATTTATATAAAAAAATATTGATCCGGGAAATGTCAATAATGTTCATTAGGGAGAAAGGGGCAACCTCTCCGATTGATGCTCTTTGCAAGAAAATAAGATATTGTCTTATATCTCATCTGTATCTCTGTAACCTTTCTCGTTCTTATTTTTCCGACTTTGTCTTTTGTTTTCGCTCTTGTAAGACCACGATTGCTCTTCCTTCCCGTTTCTCCTGTAATTGTAAGCTAATATATAATAATAATAAAAAGGATATTTTGTCAGATACAATCGAATTTGGTACACATTGATATTACAGTATTTGAATTTTTAATAGTTGTGATGTTGAAATTTTTTCTTCTAACTGTTCCACGGGTCTTACAAAGTGAACGTGAGATTTTTCTTTAAAATAGGAGAGTATTGGATACTAGGGTGGCGAAAATGATTCATGATTATTCGTCCACTTTAGCGGTCTAGAGTGAGTATTCACGGGAGAGGCATTCACGACCGCTCTCTCTTGCGAATGAGTTGTTAGAGGAGAGGCCAATGCGAATGAGTCAAAAAAAGCGAGTCGATTGCGAGTCAGACCGGTCCTTTCACCATCCTTTCACCAAATTTTCTTGATTCACTTCGACTCGCAAAAAAGCGAATATTCGCAGGGGAGACCGGTCAACTGTCACTTGGAATGAATAATCGCAAGGAAAGTGAGCCACTCATTCGCCATAGAAATGAATATTCATGAGTCATTTTCGCCACCCTATTGGATACTAGCTTCGAGTCCAAGTTCAAAATACGCCAGAGACCAAAAGAGTACATTAGTCAACATTCTATCCTTCCTTTTCTTAAATTTGATAAAAAGAAAAGCTGAGAAACGAGTTCCAAAACAAAGCCAAAACCAACGTTCTCTTTTGTAACTTCGCGATTTTTCAAAGGCTCATGTTTGGCAATTAAATTTTTGATCGATTATTGATTGATTATATAAATATGTTCATCAATCAATAATCGTGCATCTTGTATTAAATTTGGTAGGATACGTAAATAAAGAATATACTTTAGAGATGTCATATTTATTGCGTGCACCGTTATCATGTACCTAGATGACTAATAAGATACTTGATACTGATAGTGACTCATGGGTAAACTCTTTCCAAACTAAAAAAAATATAACCGAGTTTCATCAGTCACTCTTATGCGTGTGAAAAAACGGGTCTTTTTCCGGATTCGTTTTTTGAGTTTATGTACTTTTTGGGGAGCTAGGAGTGTTGATAAAAATATCGAGGTAAACTTTTAAAATTTTTACGTATGCGTGAGTGTTAAAATTCAGAGGAAGATGACATCTCTAAAGTATATTCTTTATTACTCATATTATCATATTTTAGTAGATTTTTACATTCTTCACTCCACGAATGTTGAACAGAATAATAAATGTACGATAAAGTATGTGCAACATAATAAAAATAATATGAAAATATGATTGAAAAAGCGAAATATTTGTGACAAATGATCTCCGTGGCTCATTTGTCAAAACATCATCGTGGATATTTCGAAGTTGTCCACTCGTTTATCATTCGTTTCGTGCGTGGATATTGCAAAACGTGGATAAAATACAAAAATAAACCTATACAAAAGCATGTATGGATAATGTTATACGAAGATCATGAAGTAGCAAGGTTTCTATTTTATATGTATTTTTGTATTTTTTCAATCACGTGCATATTCATAAAGATGAGGAAAAGGGGGAGATACCGCGTGTAAGCGATTTCGGTTTTGATTCACAATGTCAGTTGCAATATGATCGACTCATCATTATGTTTCTGAACAATGTGAAAACATAAAAAAATATCATTGTTGACCCTCTTGTACAAAAAAAAGCAAGAGATTTTTATTTTCTCATTTCTCCATATTTGATAATACATCGTTAATCTTTCGATACATTTATCCCATAAAGATTATCATCGATGAATAATCAATATTGTGTAATCACAGATCGACGTCATACTATACACAGTGTATATCTGACTCACCATCACCAATGCTCTCTATCTCTCGATCTCTCACGTCGCCACGATCTCTCCCTGTCTAGCTATAGTCCCTATCTATAGTCATGACCGGCCTATCTATTACTTATGCTTTTGAACTATTGCCAAATACTCGTGATCATATGTACAGACTGTATGTATACAGGCTCGCCAAACGTTTTGTACTCGTTGATTTGGCACCTTGTCGGATGAGAACCGACTGCATGATAACTATTTGCTTATGAGAGACAAGCGATAATGAGTAGACAAAGTATGCAAATAGTTTTCATCCAGTCGGTTCTCATTCATCAGTTCTCATATGACCTACTGCCGTTGATTTTCATTACACGCCGATATTTTCTTTGAAACTCTGCCAAACTCATATCCTCTGTTAAAAGTAGCGTGTGAAACGTGGCAATGGTTTTCTTTTTTCTTTCTCGCATCTTCTGAACTCGATATCTCTTGATATTTTGATTTAACTTGATATCTCTCCTGAAAGTAGGTCCGAAGCAGAAATTATTATAGAACATCCGGACTGAATTGGCCTTGAATTATCACTTTCCTAGCAGATTCATGTACGTGCTCAATGAATTCCATGTTTAAATTTCCAATGTGGCCATCTATTTGGCCGAATAAGCGATTAGAGATTATAAGAATTGCATAAAAAGTAATGTCCATAAATGTCCATAGTTGGGCCTTTCCACTCTGATTAATTGTGTCCTCTCCCTCTCCCTCTCCCTCTCTCTCTCCCCTCTCCACTTTTATCGTCTGGATAGGAACCACTGAACCGTGTTGAGACTAAAGAAGAAGCGAAAAGAATGGGTCCTCTACCTCTCCCCTCCTCCTTCTCCATCTCTCTCTCTCTCTCTCTCTCCACTCTCCCTCATATCTTTCTTTCTCTGTCCCTCTCTCATTCATTTTTATCTCTATCCCTCTTCTGTTTCTCTCTTCATTTTCATCAAACCACTTTTCTTCATCCGCACTGCCCTCCCTTAATACTTCCTCTCCATATGTTCAGATTCCATTCCACGAATAACTTTAATATTTATTGATAGATTGTTTCATCGATTGATTATTTCATCGATCAATGGATTGATGCATGATTTGTTTATTCAGTGTCCCACGACTGAGTCACTTTCTTCTTCCTCGACCATCTGTCATTCCATTTTTATCGTTATCTTTAGCATTGACAATTTTATATCCTAGCGATTCTTTAGATTATTATAAATTGAATGAAGGTATTGAATGAGAGAGTACAGGCTGTTCAAGAATTGCGAAGACTCATATTTCCCGCGCTTGAATCTTTTCATTGTACATTGTTTTAAGTAGATAAATTAGTTCATGTTTGGTGTTTAAGTAGACTTTGCGCCATTTTAAGCTCTTCCCAATTTAGACTCTGCCTACTTTTGCAGTAAAGGACACATTTATTTCGGGCTTCCTTGTTAGCTATGAATTCCAGTTAGTTAGAAAGATGGAGTGAAATATGTGCATAGATAGCGCTCGAAATGACATGGATCTATTTCCGTATAGAAGAGCATATATTCTTGTGTCCTATGATATTCCTATTTCCTCCCTTTTCTCTGCACGTAAATCTCCATTAATCTTCTTTCCGTTCCAGCACAAAATAACGCATGTTTTTATACCTGAAAAGCAATAATTTGTGCTATTTTTGATCGAGATTTACGGTTCCCGTGTGTGTTTCTGATCTCTGATCTTCCGATCTCTGATCTTCTGATCTCTGATCTTCTGATCTTCCGATCTCTCATACTTTTTGTTGAGCGTTTGATCTTCTCAATCTTCTGTCTCAATCTTGCAAATTAACTTTTGTTGGCATAGAAACTGCAGAATGTATGTTTCTTACTCCATTTCCCTGATTGTATCAAACTTCTTTACTATTACTAATATTATTTTTTTCTAATTTGTTTATCATTTACCGTTACATTATCATTATCATCGTTACATTTGCCTTACGTGCCTTCGCCGTAACCGTCTCCAACGCTGCGGAGGGGATTACGGCGTAGGCAGTGGCACGTAAAGCAAATGTAACGGTGCATAATGGTTCTATTTCTTTGTTTTAATGAACATTACCAGAGCATGTTTCGTTGTAAAAATAATTGCAATGGTTTTTCACCATTATTTGTTTTTCACATTTTCGATCGTTCACTTTCATACATTTGCAAAAATTAGTAAGAAAAGCAAATAGTGTTAGTGATAGTGATAAATTTGTACCAGCTAAAATACCACTCTTTCCAATGAATACCCTTCTCTATTCTTTAGCTCTCAATCATTTCAGTCCATTTTTTTCTGTTCTACTTTTTGAAAAATTAGAACGATTTAGAGGAGCGAATATCTCTCTATCCTCATCTCCTTAATATTTTTGTAATTTTTGTAAAATATTATTATCATTCATTATTGCTTTATTCCAGTTGCAAATGGTCGACATATCAATAGATTTCGATAATGTTCACGGCGTTTTCGTGCCAGGATTTGAGGTGAATTTTATATAAATAGCCAAATAAATAGAGTACTTTTAATTGTTAATCACCCACCCAGAAAAAAGAAAAAACCTCTTAAATTCAAGCCTTTTTTTCTCAATATACTATATTTTGACTTCATTAACCTTCCCCATTAGGTGACCGGCTCCATCACCTTCTCCGTCAATGAGAAACCTTTGAAAGCAAGGGCAGTCATCATTTCTGTGGATGGGACGGCTCGTACCAATTGGACCGTCTCTGAACGACATGGAAGGTACCCAAATCATTCAATGATTTCTACAAAAATCGATAATTCTCGGCTACCGTAATCCATTTACAGTCCTGAACCTCATCATAATCATTGCCATCAACACGATAATCATGTGTGAGAGACATTCCTTGAATTATTGGGCACATTATGAGAGAATTTAGTAGTTAAAATAACCAAAAATAAAGATAACCAAGGCACACCTGAGCTAATTTGAAACTCTCCACTATGACAATGCTCTCTCGCTTTCGTTGACTACGAGAGAGTGTTGTCAGAGTAAAATTAGCTCGGGGTGTGCCGTTAAGTCCTTTGAGTAAAGAAACATTTTTAAAGTAGGGATCGTGCCTGTTACGACGTTTTAATCTAATTGAATTCTTTCATGGAAGGTTTCCCTCACCGCTTTACACTCTCTACCTATGCTATCACTTAGCAAATTGGTTCATTTATTAATGCTTTTTTTCATTTTCACAATTCAAATGCTCATTTATCCCTTTCCAAATCATCACCCACACTCAAGCTTTCGTATCTTCCACTCTTATTTGTTACAAATTGTCACTATATTTCCGCCACGATCAAAGATCAAAGATCAAGGACTAAATATTGCTCCGTTTAAGTGGTCAGACGAGCACCCATCGAACAGTGAACTACTCAGCGACAGTGAAGTATGCGGCAGGCGAGGCAGTGGTTTGGTCACCGACTGGAGGAGAATCAAGTGGACACATTCCCATTGGATCACATAGATTCCCATTCAAGTAAACATTTTATTTTTAAATATTATTTATAATTAACTTTATAAGTTTTTATCGACAATTTTGAAGGGAATATTATTTACTATTAAATAATATGCTCAATTATCAATCAGTTGACAATTGAATAGTAATCAATTATCTGATATTGAGTCTATCTACAGGGACAATTCCTGTAGCTTCTGACAATCTGACATTTTTAATTTCAATTTGTGATACGGTTTGTCATTCACGGATATTCATACAAATTATACTCAGATTTCTGCTTCCTCCTAATTGTCCACCCTCGTTCGAAGGAACCTCTGGATACATTCGATATTTCTGCAAAGCAAAGATCGATCGGCCGTGGAAGTTTGACCATACCACTAGGAGGGTAAATAAAATTTGATCTTTGATCCCTGGTCTACAATCTTTGATTTTTGCTCTTTGAAGGTTTTCACAGTGGTTCCCACATTTGATCTAAACCTCATTCAAAATGCCGCCCTTCCCGTGGCAGTTCAAGAATCCAAGGAGCTGGGGATGCTGTTCTTTAAAAGTGGACGAATCAACTATACGGTACGATGATAGTTTCGTAAATATATCTTAAAAAATATACTTTATGCGATGCAAAAGTATAATGCTGATAGATTTTTTGATAGGTAGTGGAGTATGCATACATACAATGCAACGACATATCACGCGTGTCGCATAAGGTTCGAATAAACGGTGGCACATTGAAAAAGTCGAAAATGAGCAGAGGCCATTTTTTGATAGTCCATAGGTTCCCTAACAAATTGGCAAGAGCTTTTTTGCATATCTTCATTTTTGACGTCGAGAGACGACGTCAAACTTTTTGGACGCCGAAAATTGCCGTCTTTGGAGCTCTGTAGCTCTTCGGGGTGTGGTTTTCGTGTCGAGTGGTCAACAGAAGATTTTCCTGGAATGACAAGGAGAATGTGCCTGCATTATTGCCAGGTCGATATTTTAATTAGCATTTTTGTAAATCGATTTTGTGCTAGGGTTAAAAAGAAAAATCGAAGCCGAAGGTTTTCAATAGCTCAATCGACTAATCTCGACGAGAGGATTTCAATGGTATACTGAACGTTTTTGTATGTGGTTGCGCTCGGAAGTTATGATCATTTCAAGATATTTCATTGCGTGGGATCACACGAGAGAAGAGAGACGCAGCCAGTGATCTACCCACTCTTCTGCCTCGTATGAACAATTCGCCCATTCTCATTAGTTTTACTGTTGTTCTAGTACATCTCATAGCTATTTTTTGATAACTTTTGAATATTCATTTCCATAATTCAATTCATAAATCATAGCCAATTAATGAATATTAATCACTTTGAATGCAAATTACAGTATGACAACAAAGAGGTTTCAAATTAATAGGAATATTTCATCACGCTCTTCCTCGACCACCATCCTAAAACATAAAACATTCATCTTCGAGTTGTCCAAAAATTTTCTCGTCCTCATCCTCTCCCTCCTCCGTCATCGCCCAGCGTCCCCCGACTCATCCACAACTCTTCTCTTTCTCGTCCTGTTACAATTTACACCTACTAATAAGTTAAAGTGCATTCTCTTTTCGGCACTTCTTTGATTTCTGGCCCAGGTGATATTACAGATTAATTCTAGTCATTTCTCATTCCTCATCACTCATTATTCATTTCTCGTAGTAACCGATCCTTTCCTCGGTTGAGGTAAAACCAACCACATCATGATTGATAGAATGATGAAATGAGAGTCTTGCCTCCTCCTTTCCCATGCTCTATCATCCTAATCCAATTTCATTTCCATATCACCACATTCCCCTATAAAAGCATTCGATTCCTTCTCTATGGTTCAGTCCAGAGCTCTCCCATCTTGAGGAGATTTCGCCCCCGTGGACATCGTCCTCCCAGTGAGGAGGACGAGCCCTCCATTCGATCGAAAAGATCGAAATGGGGGGAGGGGTGAACGAGGGGGCTGGGCCAGAAATCAAAGAAGTTCCCTCTTTTCTTTGTTTCATAATCACAAACATTTCAATTGGCATAAATTGTAAATTCTTTATTAGTTCTTTCAATTTCAACAAAAGGAAAACCAGCAAAAGATCACTGCGGATAGGAGGTTCGAACCCCTGACCGTTAAAAGTAAACGCCGACATCTTATCCACTACACTACAGATAGTTGTTTGGAAGGTTGACAGAAGAGTTTATCAACCAATCAGGATGGCTTGTGCTGGAAACAACACAAATTTCACAGTCAAAAAAATCTTGGAATGCTCATAACTTCCGAGCGCAACCACATACAAAAACGTTCAGTATACCGTTGAAATCCTCTTGTCGAGATTAGTCGATTGAGCTATTGAAAACCTTCGGCTTCGATTTTTGTTTTTAACCCTATCACAAAATCGATTTACAAAAATACTAATTAAAATATCGACCTGGCAATAATGCAGGCGCATTCTCCTTGTCTTTACAGAAAAATCTTATGTTGACCACTCGACACGAAAACCACACCCCCGAAGAGCTACAGAGCTCCAAAGTCGGCAATTTTCGGTGTCCAAAAAGTTTGACGTCGCCTCCCGACGTCAAAAATGAAGATATGCAAAAAAGCTCTTGCCAATTTGTTAGGGACCCTATGGACTACCGAAAAATGCATTAATATGTGGGGGTCAAAAAATGTGCCAACCACCCCCGGATTTAACTCGATTCTTCAGTGACACGCGTGATATTTAGCAAAGTTGATAGTTTTTGTACAAAGATTGTAAGGTAATCTTTGTAAAGAGATCGTAGGTAATAGCTTCTGTCTCTTGTAAGCGTTGAGTACCATGTGCATAGGCCTCTCCTATCTTTCACCGTGCGAATGCCGGAAACAAATTATACGAAATTTTGCCAGAGCGAACGAAAAATCTTTACCGAACAAAGAACAAATAAATAAGTTTATATAAAATATTTTAGGTAAGATTACTGAAGGGAGGCTACGTACCCGGTGAGAATATCGTTTTGCAAGCGGATATTGTCAATGATAGTTCCAAGACCATCTCAAAGGTTAGCCATAATTCTTTTTTGAAGTAGATTTCTTTGATTGTCAGATACAAATTAGAAAAAAAAACATCAAAGGTTAACCCTTTTTTAGATTTTTTCTCTATTTATATATTTATTTGTGTTATACGGATGAAAAGTTCAACTCTATTTACTCTATTTTATCCACTTATAAATTATGCATGTGTTTAGGTCGAATTGAAATTGGTTGAATGCTCGCGTTATGTTGCCTTCCGCGATGGCTATGTGAGTTTTGTTTAAAAAATTTACCTTTAAAGGCACACCCCGAGCTAATTTGAAACACTCCGCTCTGGCAATGGTCTCTCGTTTTCTTTGTCTACGAGAGAGTCTTGCCACCAGAGCGGAGTGTTTCAAATTACCTCGATGCGTGCCTTTAAACTTTTATCGGGATGTTAATTATTTAATTATCTAAATTCTAATTTATTTATAGATGTGTTCTGGCGGAATGGTTCCCAATCCAACTCGACCTGAACAGCAACGTCTACACAGAAGAACTGTCGCTCAATTTGAAGAGGTCATTTTGATTTTTTGGGCTTCTTACTAGCGATTTACTGGACATCGATATTCGAACGATTTAAAAACTTAATACAATTAACCCTACATATAATTAAAAAATTATTTAATTTCAGAAAAATATAAATAATTTATTTAATTTCAGAAAATCGAGATAGGAAAGGGGAAGAGTTCGCAGTATTCGAGAATGATACCTATTCCTCCCGTCGTGCCTACATTCAACATTTGTCCAATCATCACTGTGGAATACTATGTCAAGGTTTGGTCTTTGATCTTTAATCTTTCATCTTTGATCTCTCATATATTTCTCAGATCAAAATAACAGCCCAGGGAACCATCAATTCAACGCTCACAAGCCAATTGCCAGTTTTGATAGGAACTGTTCCCATTAGGTAATAAATGTAAAATAAATAAATAAATTTTTTTAAATATCAAATTAATTATCAGGCACTTTAATACAACTGCAATGCCTGTGCCCCAAGGTCCGCCTATCGTTGGTATGCCTCCTCTGCCCGCATCCATGCAACCAAACGGCGGTTAGCACTATTATTATTATCATCTATTAAATTATTGTAAATATTGATTTTTTCAAAATCGATATTTTCCTACACCCATAATTTGCACAGAGATATAGCGCCTTTTAATTTGTAAAATATCCGAAGTAACTGTAGCTAGTCGGCGATGTTGTGAAAATATTGATCTTTGATCTTTGATCTTTCTAGATGTCCCTCCTCCTTCATACGAAGAATGCGTATTTGGAAAAGGAACGATCAAGGACGAAGAGGAGAATAAGGTAGTATATTTAAATTTCTGATATTTTTAATTATTAATGTTATGTTCTTGGACACAACTTATAATATAGAAGAGACTTTATCAACGGAGAGAGAAGAGCACAACTGTGCGATGGGAGAGAAAACTATAAGAATGGCTGGAATGACCAATCTAGACAACACGTCAACTATGATGACGTGTCATTAACATAGTATAGGGTAATGTGATTATGCAAAGGTATAAGCTAGAGTGCATATGCTAATAGACTTGGGAGTAGACATAGCACCTCCGCACAAAGATATGAACTAGGGGCCCTAGGGGCATATCTGACAAACAATAATATGTACATAATCATATAGTACAGGATCAATAATGTGATGGAATGACATTAGGGTTAACGATGAATCAATAATAGAGAAAGTACGAATCATTGATAGGATTGGCCACTAGTGGATGAAATATTCATACGATTAGGTGGGCGTCTAATACGGGCTGGCCTTGTAGAACCGGATCTATCAACGGTTGGCTCAGGATTAGTCTTCTTGTTGTTCTCCACATTGTTCGTGGGCACGACGACAGCATCAGCAGCGACATCAATGACGGCGGCGGCATCAGCGGCAGACGGCGGAACGTTGCTCTTGACGGGCTCGACCGGGTTGTTGCATTCGACGTTGTTGGCGGGAACATTGAAGCTCTCAAGCAAGACACTCAGAGGATCACTATCCTCAGTCCATCGCTTCCTCAACTGATTCGTATGAGCAGTCACAAGACTACCATCCAATCTCTGGACTTCATACATCACATTTCCTTTCCTTCTGAGCACTACGGCTTCAGACCACTTTTCGTGATTCGGACCATCCCGATCACGATAGTATACAGTGTCTCCTTCGGCGAATTCTCGTGTCACCTTGTCATTCACAACTCTCTCCTCTCCTTCCCTGGGAGACATGAGAGTGAGACGACATCGCATCTTCCTTCCGAGGAAGATCTCCGCTGGAGTACACAGTTTCAATTGATTGTTGGGAGTGCATCTGTACATCATCAGAAACGTCTGCACGTTCTCGGCCTCCGGACCGTCGCCTCTCATCTTCAACAGAGACCGCTTGAACGTATCAACGAAGCGTTCAGCTTGTCCATTACTCTGTGGATGATACGGTGGCGAGAACATGTGCTTGATACCGTATTCTGTACAGAATGCTCTCATCTTCTCAGATTTGAACTGAGTTCCATTATCCGACACAATGGTTTCAGGACTACCGTATCTTGATACGAAGTCTCTCAATGCTTTGACGGTGGCATCAGCCGTAATCCTTTCCATAGACACGACCTCTGGCCATCTACTGTGAACATCAACGATGATCAAGTAGTAACGACCATTCATTGGACCTGCGAAATCCATATGGACTCGCTCCATTGGTCGACGTGTCTCTGGCCATTTGATAGGCTCAACCTTGGAAGGATTCTTGGCAGCACTTGCACAACCTTCGCAACATCTTACTAGGCTCTCGATATTCTGATCGATGCCTGGCCAGTATACATATGAACGAGCAAGAGCCTTCATACGCACCATGCCTGGATGACCACGATGCAGTTCCTTCATGACTGCTTCTCTTAATCTTGCAGGAATGATCACTCGTTCTGCCATCATCAAACATCCATTCACAGAAGAAATCGATTCTCTCTTCAGGTAGTACGGTAGCATATTCTGATCCTTCGGAGGCTTAGGAGGCCATCCTTCATCCAGATATTGCTTCACCTTCAGAAGAATTTCATCATTCAATGTAGACGATTGAATATCAGTAACAGTTATGGGCATAGCCCTCACTCCTTGACGCAGGACTTCTTCAATGTCCTCCTCCAGTGTTACATGAGCAATAACCATGTCTTCGTCTTCACGCGTGTACGAAGCCATCAATCGAGAAAGCATATCAGCCTTTCCGAAATCCTTCGTATTCACGTACTCGATCTTGAAATCATAACTCAACATGAATATCGCCCATCTGAGCAATCTGTTCGCAGAATGAACAGGAATTCCATTCTTCGATCCGAATATCGCAAGCAATGGCTTGTGATCAGTCTGAAGAAGAAATCTTCTTCCATAGACGTACTTGTGGAACTTCTTGAGAGCGAAGGTCAACGCGAGACCTTCCTTCTCGATCTGAGAATACTTCTCCTCAGCACCATTGAGGCGCTTTGAAGCATACATCACTGGTTTCTCAGTTCCATCTTTGTATCGATGACTTATCACTGCACCAATACCATACTGGCTTGCATCAGCGGCAACAACGATATCCTCAATGGGATCGTAGTGCGCGAGCACAGTCTCAGCACTGATAGCGTTTCTGATATTCTCAAATGCTCTCTGACACACAGGAGTCCATTCAAACTTGGTATCCTTCTTCAGCAATCGATCTAGCGGAGTACGCAGCTCCGACATATTCTTCACGAAAGCTCCATAGTAGTTGACTCCACCGAGAAATGATCTCAGTTGAGCTACATCCTTGGGTACTTGCATCTCTTTGAGTGCACAGACCTTCTTGGGATCGGGGTGACGTCCAGATTCATTCACGATGAATCCAAGGAAGTGGACTTCATTCTGTCCGAATGCACACTTCTCGGGTCGGATTCTGAATCCAGAATCACGGACTTTCTCGAGAACTCTCGTCAGGTTCTCGTCGTGCTCTTCCTTCGTCCTTCCACTTACAATGACATCATCCAAGTATGCCACTGCCCTGCTCATTCCTGTCAACATCTGGTCCATTATAGACTGGAATATACCTGGAGCAGGTTTAACACCGAACGGTAATCTACGGTACTGATATAGACCACGATGCGTATTGATTACGAGGAGCTTCTTGGCTTCATCGTCTACTTCAACTTGGAGATACGCATCCGAGAAATCAATCGTGGAGAAGACTGTTCCACCATTCAATGAGGCGAATATGTCTTCCGGCAGCTTGAGCGGATGAGTGCAATCTTCTAGACAGTCATTCAATCCTGTCTTGAAGTCGGCACACAATCTCTTTGCACCATTCTTCTTTGCGACTAGCAAGAATGGAGCAGCCCACTCCGAGTGTTCTACTTTAGAGATCACTCCCATATCACATAATCGATCGATCTCTTCATCACACACCTGCTGGCTGGCATACGGCACTGGCCGCTTGTTCCGGAACACAGGCTTTACGCCTTGTTTCAGGTACAACTTAGCTGCAGACTTGTTGTACTTGCCCAGTCCAGGCTCACAGACTTCTGGGAAGACATCCTTTACCCAGGCTGCGTAGTCTCCTGACTTGATGTGTGCAATCACCGTTTCATCATTCTCATCAGAGAATGCTCGCTTCAAGTCTAGCTTGAAGAATACATCATTGCCGACTAGTCGAATCGGTCTTGGGGTGACGTGGACCCATGCGTCACACTTCTTGCCACAGTATTCCATTGTACTGCGGAACTTGCCGAGGATCTTCATACCTTGTCCATTTGCACATGATACGGTACATGGAGCGGGAATCAACTTAGGATTCTTCATCTCCTTCCAGTCAACCTCCGAGATGAGCGTCAGATCAGATCCTGTGTCAAGTTGACACTCCATCTGTGTTCCATTCATGGATACATTCACGTACACACGATTGCCTTCAATCTGATTGCAATCCTTCACTTGTACTGAATGATTCTTCCTTGGCTTCTTCTTCGGCCTCATTTCAGGATGCTTAAACCAGCATCTCTCTTCAGTATGACCATTCTTGTTACAATGTGTACATTTCACATTGGCATTTGATCTCTCGGTCTTTGGCTTCTTACCATTCTTTCCCTTATCATCTTTAGGTGCTCTGACCATATTGGCTGCATTCGTCTGAACCGCTGAGACTTCACGTTCAAGTGCTCTCAACGACGAATATCTTTCTAGAAGCTCTTTGAATGTGATATCGGCTTTCTGACTAACAGCATTGAATAGTTGGGTACGTATCGACTTCAGTTGAGGCAAATCCAATCCAGCAAGGAACAGCGTGATCTTCATCTGATCCTCCTTAATATCCTTCAGATTGCCTTTCTGATACAACCGATTCACTTCAGAAGCGAATTCCATCACATCCGTACTACCTTTCATAGCCATGCTCAGTTTGAAGAATCGAACACGCAGTTCGAAATCTGTTTCTTTCTTGCCAAACAGAGCCTTCAGTGCCTTTATCGTATCATCGAACGATATCTTCATGACATCTTCGGGTGCTTTGTGATCACGATATAATGCATTACACTTTACACTCAGATGACGTAATAACATTCTCACTTTATTGCCATCATCCAAATTCTTCGCATCATATTCGAAGAAATCTTGGTATCGAACATACCAGTTCTCGAATGTGCATTCAACAGCATCATAATCGAACTCAACAATGCGAGCTTCCATCGCATCAATAGATGGTCCTTGAGTAACTTGACTTTTAATCTCTCCATTAACAACTACTGTCTCTCTACTCGCTAACATCTCGAGTATTTCATTGTTCTTCTTATTCTGCTCCTCCTGCTTGCTCATGAAAACCTGCTGCATCTTCACGAACATCTCCATTACAGTTGCCATCGTGACTTCCGACTTCACTTCTTCTCCAGGCATCCTTACTACGAATCACTTGAGTACAGTTAGCTCAAAGAAAAATTCGCGATAGCCTTCGGCGTACTTCTTGCAAAGTACCACACAGAATCCGCACAGAAGACGTACAATCACAAGTTTGTTTAGCTAATTACCCCCCTTTTGGGTGTAATTTCAGCTCTTTCAAATGAACGTTAAGAGGGAGCTCTACGTTTCAGTCGCACCAAAGCAACTCTATCAGCCTCAGTCACACCAAAGTGACGCTGATCTCACTACACCAAAGTAGTGGACAATAGTTACTGACCATACAGTAACAAGCCACACAAAGTAGCAATGATCAGACCGCCACAGCCTGATCACCAACAAGAAATGCACAGAAACGAGAAAGAATAAAGTAAAACGAGAAAGAATAAAGACTCACGTCAGCTCGTCAAAGATCCTGGTCGCCAAAATGTTATGTTCTTGGACACAACTTATAATATAGAAGAGACTTTATCAACGGAGAGAGAAGAGCACAACTGTGCGATGGGAGAGAAAACTATAAGAATGGCTGGAATGACCAATCTAGACAACACGTCAACTATGATGACGTGTCATTAACATAGTATAGGGTAATGTGATTATGCAAAGGTATAAGCTAGAGTGCATATGCTAATAGACTTGGGAGTAGACATAGCAATTAATATTTTAATTGTTGATATTTTAAGGATTTCGTGCCTCGCTACGTGTACTATCCCAATATTTCTCCATCTGCGCCACCGGAAGAATAATAAAGCAATCAATATTTGATTCATTTTTCACTGTATTTCTAGTCCGTTTCTTGCCATACATCACTTCCTTCATGACATGCAATAAATTAAGATCAATGAAACGTTTACGAAAATGTTTTTTTAAATCACTACATTTTTGATACTGAAGAGACTGAAGAAAAACATTATAATACAAGATATTGACCGTATAAAATACACTTTTTTTTATTTGGTACGAGAGTAGCCAACCACTGCCACAATAAATTTCTATGTTTAGAGAGAGAGAGAGCACCGGTGAGAGAGTGGGTAGATCAGAGAGGGCGAGGAAGGAAAGGAGGAAAGAGTGGGGAGTTAATCGATAGTTCCTCCTTAGTTTAGCAGCAGTAGTAATGCAATTATGCAAGTACATTTTATACGGACAATAGTTATTATACCGAATACTGCTAATCTTCTGGCTTATGGAAATGGAGATCCAGCAGAGATTCACTAGAAGTGCCCTTGTTCGTCCTTTTTACTGAAACTGAAATTGTCGAAATTTGAATTCCCGCACCTTTGTCGTTCATCTTTCGAGTTTTCACTGTCTGGATTCCAGGTGCTTTTTGACGCCTGGAAACTCGCCGATTTCGGGTTTCCACTGTTTTTTAAACGTGCCATATATAACGCAACAATAATGTGTAGATGACATGAACGGTTCTAGCCCTTATTTTCTTCTCAATTCAATGATAATCGATGACATCCGATGATTCACTGACACATATAACTGGAGGAACAGACAAAGACAAAGAGCGACAGCGAAAGAGATAAGAGAGAGCGCAGAGAAAAGAAAAAAAGAGGAAGACATAGTCTATATCACATACCGCTTCCTTTCTCAGAGTGTCGCGTCTGCTCTAAACCTATCCTTCTGTCTCATCTTCCCTCTATTCTATTGGAGGGAAGATCAACCCCTATTTCGTGACGGATTCCTACTGAAAAAATAGAGTTCACGTCTATATCTCGACCGCTTTCTTCACCCGTGAATTGACGCATTCCGATCACACCAACAGTGTGGCATATAATTCTCTCCCAGATTCTTGAGACTGATAGCGTAGTCAGTGTAAGCCAGTTTTTAGCAAACAGCGCATGTAATTGTGCATTGTCCTCGACTCAGTTTTATGTTTCTGTTGAAAATTCGCGCTACATAAGTTTTTGATATTGTTTTTTTCTGATCTCTTTTGTCTTGTTTGCTCGTGTGTGTAACGTTCTGCAACATATTTTCTAACTGAAATATTCTGATTTCGATGATTAAATTTGTTCGTGTATCCCGGAGCTCCCCGGGACCCCCATGTATTATTGTGCTATCAATGTTGAAAATCAGGTATGAGAATTGTTATATTGTCGTACTATGTGCTTATTTAATCATAGACGGTTTTAGAAATTGCGTAGTCCGAGAAAAAAATAATTCCAAACTTTTTACCAAGTAATGGACCAAGCAAGGGGTAAAACAATTCAAACAATTATCACGCCTGATATTTCATATTGACAGCGCAATAATTCGAAGTGATCGGGGGATCCCGGGGATCTACGGGATTACATACATGAATGGAGATTCTGCGCGGCCAATTTTCATTTTTTTCGGATCCGAATTTCAAGAACACAACATTCTCAACATCCCTATATTCATTGAAAGAATGAAGAAATCGAATCATTAGTCATCGAAAAAAAGCAACGGGGTTCGGTGATTAATGTCTCTCTTTCCTATCGATCACATCTGCCCCTTTTCCCTTTTCGCCCTTTTTTCAATCTTACTTTTCAGTAACGCTCCCTCCGATTCCGATTCCTTCACTATTTTCTATCATTTAATATTATTTATTTATATAAATAAAGTTTTTCAGTTCCAAATGTCTGACATATCAATCAATTTCGATAATCCTCACGGTGTTTTCGTGTCCGGATTTGAGGTGAATTTAAATTTTTTTTAAAAATTTTTTCAAAATTTTTTCATTTAACATTTATTAATGATAAGGTGTATTTTAGTCTCCAAACAGCTAAACGAGCGCTAATATATCCTTATTTTTAACTCAAAACAATAGCCATCTGCGCTTTTTCTCCCAATCAGTGTATTCCATAAATAATTATGAAATATTAAAAGTTGAATAAAATGTTATGGGTAACCTTCTCGATCAGGTGACGGGCTCTATCACCTTCACCGTCAAAGATAAACCAATGAAAGCCCGTGCAGTGATCATATCTGTGGATGGAACTGCGTCTGCACAATGGAAACATACTGAATTCACTGGATATTACGAAATAGACTCAATCACAAACACGCGAGTTTTTTTCCAAAAAAATATACTACGTCGCACGTTCTTAAAGGCACACCTCAAGCAATTTTACTCTCCACATTGGCAACATTCTCTCGTAGACAGAGAAAACGAGAGAGTGTAGACAGAGCGGAGGGTTCTAAATTAAAGGTGGACTCCCGCGAATATTTTCGTGAACAAACTGTGCAGACATAATCATAGCAAAAGTTATTCTACATACCGTACACTATTTATTTTATGATGATTCAGCTTATTGATCGCTAGAAACATGAATGAACCATCAGGCCCCGTGCAGGGAAAGGCGCGCTTTTTGAAAATAGGAAAGTTCGGCAATAGGATTCGAACTGGCGACCATGCGCTTTCTAGTCAGAAGTTTTACCACTACGCTAAGGGAACGATAAGTAGTCTCCCTATCTTCTTGCATATCACTACACCCTTGCATAAGCGAGATGTAGGAAATTTGTATGATCATTCGCGGGTCTCCACCTTTAACTTGGGGTGTCGTTTTAAAGACACATATCCTCATTCTAATTTGAAACTTTCCACTTTGGCAACGATCTATCGCTTAATTGCCTACGAGATATCTGAAAAAATTAACGTGCTCTCGCTTACACTGACTTCGAATACTCATTTTCACTACATCCCATCTCATGACCACCTATTACTTGTCAGCCACATTAAGTTCAGAGATCAAAGATCAGAGATCAAAGATCAATCTGATTAAGGCGTCGTGAAAAGACCAAGACTACTCCCTACTCCTCTACATTGAAGTATGTGACAGGCGAGGCAGTTCTGTGGTCACCGACTGGAGGGGACTCTACTGGCCACATTCCCATTGGAACGTACAACTTCCCATTCAAGTATGCAGTTTATTTTATAATAATTAATTTTATTAGTTTTAGTGACAGTTTTGTAATTGACCGACCGAAAGATTGTAATGTTGACAGATTGTCAAACTAAAAAAAAACACAATGCCATACGGGAAGGGCTGTGGTATTTCGGAACTAGACTTGTAAGTCTACTTCAAGTGGTGTATGATACTATAATGCATTTCCTCAAATATTGTTTCACTTGTAGTAAACTTGCAGTAAAGTCAGTATCGTATTTTAAGTAGACTACTAGTTTTGAAATACACGAGGAGGGGGGGGGGGAATGTCGAAACGATTCCGCCTGCGCATGTGACGTCACGTTTATCGAATTTTTATTTCTTTTGAATACCATATCTTTGAAGAAACTTTTTGTGCAGCTCTTGCCTATGTATGCTTGTGGTGCCTCAAGTTTCCCTTGTGACGTCATTTTTGTCAACGATAGCTTTGCATACTGATATCTATGCAGATTCATGCTCCTTGGTAAATGTCCACCCTCGTTCGAAGGAACCTGTGGATATGTTCGATATTTCTGTAAGGCCAAGATCGATCGACCGTGGAAAGTTGACCATTCTACGAAGCGGGTAAGAACCAGAAGCGTTTTTCAGCATTTCATGATTTTCCTGATATTTTTCGATTTGAACCAATCGACAAGATCCTAGAAAATGAAAATTTTTACTTTACTAGTGACACCGAAAAAATGGTAAAACTTGAATATAATTTTTGTCTATTTTTAGCAATGAAAATCGCTTTTGAACACTTTTGCGAACATTTATGTTGCACGAATTTCACGATAGTTCGACAACTTTTCGTGATATTGACGATTTTACTATTTCAAGGAGTTGTTCTCAATTAGATTTAGTCATTGATATCTGATCCTTGATCCTTGAACCTTTGATCCTTTGAAGGTGTTCACGGTAGTTCGTAAATATGATCTCAACCTCGATCAAGAAGCCGCTCTTCCCGTCACAATTGAAGAATCCGAGGAACTGAGCACATTGCTCATCAAGAAAGGAAAAATCAATTACAGTGTATGAGATGTCTTTAATTACAGTGCCTAATGTTATTGATTGATATTTCTGGAATAGAATATAACATTTAGAAGTTTTTGCAACGTTTTACTAAATTCCCGAGATATTCGAAACTCCACTCTCTTGAAGACAAAAATACGATGTGCAATGTAGCATGATATTTATTAAATAATTTAGGTTAAATTGCTTCGCGGAGGTTACGTACCCGGCGACAATATCGTAGTGCAAGCGAATATCGTCAACGATAGTTCCAAGACCATATCAAAGGTTTATTTTATTATCTATACTTATTTGTAAGTGAGGCAAAATCTCACGAAAGTGAAATACTCTGGTATTTCGAAACTTAAAGTCTACTTAAAGTATGCACTTGAAGTAGACTTGTAAATCTGCTTCAAGTTAAACGTAACTCTACTTAAAGTGGTGTGGTGTACTGTAATGCATTTCGTCAAATGTTCTTTCACTTGAAGTAGACTTAAAGTCTGTGACATAGTTTAAGTAAACTTTAAGATTCGAAATACCAGAGTATGAGAAACAATTTCCAATCATCCTATTATTTTTCTGTTATAACATTATAATTTCGCTTTGCTCAGATCGAATTAAAACTGATCGAAGTCTCGCGTTATGAGGCGTACCGCAAGGGCTTCGTATGTTTATTTATATATGATCAGTAATTAAAATATATTTATTTAAATATCGTTGATCTTACTCTCTTTATTCATGTTTTAAATGATGGATAAAATAAATAAATAAATAAAATGTATATTTAATTAATTATAGACGGGAGCAGTGACTTCCTCGGGAGCCATTGAACCCTATCCAAATGAGCTCACCCAAAAGAAGGTACACGAAAGAACAATCGCTCAATTAGAGGAGGTATGTATCAGGGGTGTGCCTTTTTCCATTTTTTTAAAAATTTTCGAACAATTTTTCGAATTTTCTTTCGAAAATCGAAAAAAAAGGAGAACTGAAAATAGCATTTTTGTCATCCAGTAATTTATGTCGCAGCAACTTTTATACATTTTAATTGTTTTTTCTCTTCTTAAATATATTATTTTCAATTCCAGAAAATTGAAATAAGACAAGGCGAGAGGCAGCAATACTCGAGAATGATACAAGTCCCTCCCGCTGTGCCCTCATTCGCCAGTTTTATCATCGATGTCTATTATCGAGTCAAGGTTTGATCTTTGAACTTTGATCTTTGATCTCTCATTCAATCTTAGGTAAAAATAACAGCCAAAGGCGTCACCAATTCCACACTCTCAAGCTACATTCCAATCTCGATAGGAAACATTCCTCTTAGGTTGGTGCAAATAAATATTATAACTTAAAATTATAATATTTAATTGAATATTGTGAATAGGGACTACAATACGACTGCAATGACTCTACCCCAGCAGCCTTCTGTCGTTGGTATGCCTCCTCTAGCTGGTATACCGCCTGTCGTTGGTATGCCTCCTCTCGTTGGTATGCCTCCTCATGATGGTATGCCTCCTCTCGTTGGTATGCCTCCTCATGCTGGTATGCCTCCTCTCGGAGGTATGCCTCCTCATGCTGGTATGCCTCCTCTCGGTGGTATGCCTCCTCATGCTGGTATGCCTCCTCTCGCTGGTATGCCGTCTGTCGTTGGTATGCCGTCTCTACCTGCATCCATGCAACCAAACGGCGGTTAGCCCGATTATTATCATCATTATCTGTTATTGTTAATTTGTGTAAAATCCACATTTTCTGAAAAGTGTAAGTACCAAAGAAAATAAATCGTATTTTCACTTTGTAAAACATGTTAAAAAAAAACTGTAGTTGGTCTAAATTGTTAATGTTTGATTCTTGGTCTTTGATCTTTGATCTTTCATCCTTGATCTTTCTAGATATCCCTTCGTATGAAGAATGCGTAAATGGAAAAGGAATGGTTAATAACGAGGAGAAAAAGGTAATAAATTTTATTTTCTGATTTTTTAAAATTTATTAATATTTTAATTGTTGATATTTAAGGATTTCGTGCCTCGCGAAGTATACTATCCCAATATTGCTCCATCGGCTCCACCCGAAGAATAATAAAGAGATCAATAATTATTTTGTTTGAAAAAAATCAATAATTATTTTGTTTTTTCAAATGTATTTCTCTTGCCATATCCTTCATGACATATGTATAATAAATTCATATTAAAAACATTTACAAATTATATTTCACTCAATAATACAAGGCAAGATGAACTTTTGTGAAAATCGCAGTTGCAAGCAAACGATATATAAATAATCTTTTTATCCATCCGGCCACAACTGTTTGATTCGATATCACAGAGAATAGTATGTCCCATCCCGAAGTCCGGGACCGGGCCACCTTATATGTACAAAATACTTTCGAAAAGCATTTTTTAAATTTCACCAATTTTCCTTGAAAGTTTGGGTGGAAAGTCCACTTCGAACTTCAAGAACATGGCATTTTCTGCATTCCCGAAAGAACGGAGAAAATGAATTGTTAGTCACTGCAAAAGAGCCACGGGGTATGGTGATTAATGTCTTTCATATCGATCACAGTTGTCCATTTTTCTTTTTTCTCCATTTTTTCCTAATTTTACTGTTAATTAATATCTTACCCTGAGCTAATTTTACTCTCCACTCCAACAACTCTATCTCGTTGAAAAAGAAAGCGAAAGAGCACAGCCAGAGATTCAAATTTGCTCGGTCTCTTACATCTCCATACCCTTATTATTTTCCATTTATTATTATCATTCATTTTTTCAGGTCGAAATGGACATATCAATCAATTTCGATAACGGTAATGGTGTTTTCGTGCCTGGATTTGAGGTGGTTTAAAAATCTTTCGTTTTCCATTCAATTCTAGTTTTTATTTATAACACTATTATATGTATTTTTTGTAATACACCCATAAAAATCCCCTAAATGAAAGGTATTCCATCAATCATAATGACGAAATGTCAGAAGTTATTAAACTCCCCGAGCAAATTTCCCCCTCCTTTCTGGCAATACTCTCCCGTAGACAAAGAAAGTGAGAGAGAGCATTGCTAGAGCAGAGAGTTTCACATTACCAAAAGTACCAAAGAAAATTTTAACCTTTTCCCATCAGGTGCGGGGCTCCATCGCCTTCTCCGTCAATGACAAACCGTTGAAAGCAAGAGCAATCATCATTTCTGTAGATGGAACTGCGTCTACATATTGGGCTAAAACTGATGGAACTAGAAAGTATGGCATTTTTGATTTTACAAGGGAATAGTCTCAACTCACCATGGAGTTATGACTAGAGACATATACCATTCGAACCGTCATGTGATTATGTCTGGAAATCCGTTGAGTCTACTTGCCACGAGCTTGTGGTGTTCGAAAAAATCGATAATGAAATGTTGTTTCTCGAGGTTTAGCAGGCCAACTTAAAATTCAGTTCACTGCTTAGTGAACCTTCTAGGGTAGTGCAATTAAAAATATATTTTTGGGGAAAAAACTGAAATAGACTGTGACTTAAATTTTATAAAATGTTTGCAAAAAATTGGATGCGAGGTGGGAACGAACCAATAACCAATATAATACATGCGTGCGCCTTGTACACTACACCACAAGGTTCATTGAGAAGAGAACTGAATCTTAAGTTTACCTAAAAAAAGCTTCGAACTTCAACATTTCATTATTGATTTTCTCGAAAACCAGAAGCTCGTGGCATGTAGACTCAACGGATTTCCAGACAGAATCACATGACGGTTCGAATGGTATATCACGCGTGTCGCGTAAGGTTCGAATAGACGGTGGCACATTGAAAAAATCGAAAATGAGCAGAAGTCATTTTTTGGTAGTCCATATGGTCCATAACAAGGTACCGTCGAGCTTTTTTGCATATCTTCATTTTCAACGTCGAGAGACGTCGTCAAAATTTTTGGACGTCGAAATCGGCCGACTTTAGAGCTCTATAGCTCTTCGGGGTCTGGTTTTGGTATCGAGTCGTCAACAGAAGAATTCCTCGGAATGTCAAGGAGAATACGCCTGCATCATTGCCATGTCGATATTTTAATTAGTATTTTTGTAAATAGTTTTTATTGATTAGTTTTCTTAAAAATATAGAAGCCGAAATTTTGCAATAGCTTAATCGATAGATCTCGACCAGAGCTTTTCAATGGTATGCTGAACTTATACTTTATTTAAGTGCGCTCGAAAGTTATGGCCATTTCAAGGTTTTAATTGAGTGCGATCGCAAGAGAGGAGAGCGGCGCAGCCAGTTATCTACCCTCTCTTATACCTCGTGTGACCAATTCGCTCTTTTGAATTAGTTTCACTGTTGTTCTAGTACATATTTTAGTTATTTTGATAACTTTGGAATATTAATTTCTATAATTCAAATCACGAATCATAAGCAATCGATGAATATTAATCGCCATTAAGACAAATTACAATATGACAACAACGAGACTTCAAATTCACAGGAATATTTCATCACATTCTTCCTCGACTACCATCCTAAAGAAGTTATCTTCCTATTGTCCTAGAATCTCCATGTCCTTAACCTCCTCATCCTTTCCCTCTTCCTTGATGACGTCATCGTCTAATCTCCGATTCATACACAATTCTTCTATTCCTCATCGTGTTAAAGTTTACACTTACTGATAAGTTCAAGGGTGTTCTCTTTTCCGATTTTCATAATCACAGCAAGATATTTCGACAAAAATAAAATCAGCAAAAGAAATCTGCTGCAAGGAGGATCGAACCCCTGACAGTCAAAAGTAAATGCTGACAATTCATCCACTACACTACCCAGTCACTTGTTGTGAAGGATGATAGGTCAGCTCACCAACCAATCTGGATGGTTTGTGTATGAAACTACACGAATTTCCCAATCAAAAAAAACTTGAAATGATCATATCTTTCGAGCGCACTTAAATAAAGTATAGGTTCAGCATACCATTGAAAAGCTCTGGTCGAGATCTATCGAATAAGCTATTGTAAAATTTCGGCTTCTATATTTTTAAGAGAACTAATCAATAAAAACGATTTACAAAAATACTAACTAATATGTCGACTTAGCAATGATGCAGGTGCATTCTCCTTGACATTCCGAGGAATTCTTCTGTTGATGACTCGATACCAAAACTAAATCCTGAAGAGCTACAGAGCTCCAAAGTCGGCAATTTTTGGCGTCCAAAAAGTTTGACGACGTCTGTCGACGTTGAAAATGAAGATATGAAAAAAAGCTCGACGGTACCTTGTTAGGCACCATATGAGCTACCGAAAAATGCAATAATATGTGGGGGTCAAAAAATGTGCCAACCACCCCCAGATTTTACTCGATTCTTCAGTGACACGCGTGATATGTCTCTAGTCATAACTCTATGATGAGTTAAGACCATTCCCTTATTAGAGAATCGATAATTTTCTCCTACCGTAATCTTTTTTTTAAAATTCCGATGACAATAACTTAATTTTTAAAAAAATGTATCCACTTTTAAGTATTAAAATGCAACGGAGATGCGTTGTGAATCATGCCCATGCGTGATGAGTTATAGTGAGATATATTCCTTGAAATGCGCATTTCTTCATAGAAAGTCGGAACAATCGCTTAACATAGAAACAATCTCGAAAAATTATGATTTTTTTCGATTTGTAATACTGATTTTTGTTCTTGTGCAGCAACAGAAAGACTAAACGCTACTCGGCCACAGTGAAGTATGTGGCTGGCGAAGCGGTGGTGTGGCTTCCGACTGGAGGAGAATCCACTGGACACATACCCATTGGAACGCACAACTTCCCCTTCACGTACACACTTTATTTTTTTTTAATATTTAATTTTATTAATTGGCAATTATGCATTGGTTGATGTTCGATTGCTTGATTTCGAATTGGCAGATTTGAAATTGAACGATTGTGAAATTGAAGTAGTGTAAAATTCATAGATTTTTACATCGAAAGATTGTCAGATTGAAAAATAAAAGTCAAATTGACAGATTGTCAAATTCTCTAAATGAAAGATTGTCTCGACTTTGAACACCATTTCCGTGTACAGATTTCTACTCCCTGCCAATTGTCCGCCCTCGTTCGAAGGAAACTTAGGCCGAATTCGATATTTTTGTAAGGCTAAGATCGATCGACCTTGGAAAGTTGACCATTCTACAATGCAGGTGAGGATCAGAGCGATTACTTTACACGAAATCACGTCGTTTGTCAAATTTCGCGATATTTTTCATAAAAAATCACATCTTCAATAACATATTTTACCAGTAGAACGTCAAAGTAAGAATGTAAATGCAATTCGTGACGATTTTTGTTAATTTTAATCTTTGATCTTTAACCTTTGAAGCCCTTCACTGTTGTTCCTATAAGTGATCTCAATCTTGTTCAAAATGTCGCCCTTCCCGTCACAATTGAGGAATCGAAGGAACTTGGAATGTGTTTCTTCAAGAACGGAAACATCAATTATACTGTAAGATATATACAGTACCTAATATAATTGATTAATATTTGAGGAATACGAGTTGATTAATACCTAACATTGATTAATATTTGGCAAATGCTTGCTAATATTTAGAAATACTTACGTTTTTTTTAAAGACACAGTTAATTTAAAAATCCGCAATGGCAACGCTTTTTTGCATACGAGAAAGCGTTACCAGAGCGTTGAGTAAAATTAGCTCGACATGTCATTTAATTGAAAATTGCATATCTTTGTTCACGCAGATTTTTGTAGAGTACAGCATAATCCCCCAGTGAAAATGGGCGCCCCGGGTGACCCGGGGAGCCCATGAGTCCCCTCGATTTTTTACGCTTTGACTGATGAATATCAGACTTTCAAATTGTTTGCGTTGTTTTACTCCAGAGTTGACAGAATTTATCAAAGAAATTTTGGAATTTTATAAATTACGTAGGCTGAAAAAATATTGGAAATTATAATTTTTATTAATTTTTGGCAAATGCCGCGCGAAAATTTTGCATAACTCGCACACGCTCGGCAAATTCTATCGCAAAGTGAAATATTCCCAACATTTCTTTTTCTTAGCACAATTCAGTTGACAAGCATTTAAAAATTCCAAACTTTCCTTGATAAATTCAATCAAATCTGGAGTAAAACAACGCAAACAATTTGAAAGGCTGATATTCATCAGTCAAAGCGTAAAAAATCGAGGGTCCTCATGGGCTCCCCGGGTCACCCGGGGCGCCCATTTTCACTGGGGGATTCTGCTGTACTGTATGGTCTATGCCGCTATAAGAGTTCGGTAGATAATAATGCAACTCCGCAATTTTAGGTGGGCCAATAATTTGGTCGAACATTTTTGGGTGCCTAAAATTTGGCTACCAGACAAGCCCCACTTTTAAGTTGGGTCAATTATTTGGTGGTGGAGCCAATAATTTGGTTCGAAGTGGGGCTGTTCTTTTAGTCTAAAATTTCAGCCCCACTTCGAACCAAATTATTGGCTCAACCACCAAATTATTGACTCAACTTTAAAAGTGGGGCTTGTCTGGTAGCCAAATTTTAGAGTCAACTTTTACGATCCCCCAAATTATTGGCCCCACTTCGACCAAATTATTGGCACCCCCAAAATTGCGGAGAATGTACCATCGTGTGCAAACCGTAATTTTCATAGCCTCATAATCACCAACAACACCTTTTCAGTCACTTGATGTGAAAATAAGCAAAAAATGACGATTTCTAAGCGATAAAATAATGAATTTATTTTGTATTTCGAAAATCGACCTACTATGTATATAAAAATAAATAACAGCGAGAGTACCGAAAATATATGATCCCAATCTAAAAACGAACACGAAAAAACCTCTGAAAGTGGAATATTCATATAAAGAATTTAAAAGTATTGGTATGAAGAATGAAAAATATTATTTATTTATTAAATATTCTAGGTAAAACTGCTCCAAGGAGGCTACGTACCCGGTGATAACATCGTAGTGGAAGCCGATATAGTCAATGATAGCACCAAGCCCATCTCGAAGGTCAATCACAATTCCTTGTTAAAAAAAGAATTATTTGTTTTGAAGATACGAATTAGCAAAAATCAACATACTCAATTAAAATTACACCCCGATTTGAAACTCACCGCTTTAGCAATGCTCTCTAGCTTTATTTGTCTACGTGTGAAAATTGCCAGAGCGGAGTGCTTCAAATTAGCTCGGAGATTCACTTTAATACCATTTTTTAATCTGTTCTCTATTGAAATTGTTGTGTTCAGATCGAACTGAAAATATTTCAATGGTCGACTTTTTTGGCCTTCCGCGACGGTTATGTAAGCTTACTTACACTTTTTTTAAAACATTTCAACAACTTTATCAACAGAATAGGGCGTTATGGTCACTCCATATGATAAGTAATTTAACTATATGCATCATTTACATATACATTACAAGATTTTCTAATTAATTATAGGAGTGCTCAGGAGCAGTTCCATCCACTCCATACAAGAGATCTCGCGAGCAAACTTACTTTAACATAATCGAGGAATTTAAGGAGGTACAGCCAGATCGAGTTTTGTTCACTGCGACCTCCATTTGCGCGCATCCTATATGAGGCCGTTTGCGTAAGACTCGACTAAGTGCCGGCACAGTCATAAAATCAAAATTTGTTGTTTGGGGTTCTCAAGGGTGCTGATGACGATGCTCATGTACATTTTGCACCTAGAGCCACCGCTGAGGCTAGACGACGTCGCGTTGAAATAGCGTTTTTAGTCATTTCTCGTCACACGATGATGCTAAAATTTGGTGACTATCCCCTCCGGGGCAGAATTCGATGGCGATCACACCTGTCTAATTCATTTTTCGTGAAAAAATTTCAAAAATTTTGAAAAATAGAATTTCTCTTAAAGGTGGACTCCCGCGAATATTTTCGTGAACAAACTATGCAGACAGAATCATAGTAAAAGTTATTCTACATACTGTACACTATTTATTTTATGATGATTCAGCTTATTGATCGCTAGAAACATGAATGAATCATCAGGCCCGTGCAGGGAAAGGCGCGCTTTTTGAAAATAGGAAAGTTCGGCAATAGGATTCGAACCCGCGACCATGCGCTTTCTAGTCAGAAGTTTTACCACTACGCTAAGGGAACGATAAGAAGTCTCCCTATCTTCTTGCATATCACTATACCCTTGGATAAGCGAGATGTAGGAAATTTGCATGATCATTCGCGGGTCTCCACCTTTAAAAGGCAAAAGTGTATTTTGCTTGATACACAGATCGGACCGGAATGACTTCAGGACCACATAGAAAAAATTTCAGCCAATTTGCTCCCGCGAAATTCGAGAAAATCAACTTTAAGTGTCGTCATTTTGCCGTTGAAATAAAAGGCAAGAGGCGAGAGAGTGTGGTGGTGTGAGAGAGCAGAGAAAGTTGAAGGGAAGCAACCACTTCCACCCCCCCCCCTTCCTTCCCATGTCGCCTCACCTGCCTCTCTGCTCTCTCGCACCAACACACTCTCTCGCCTCTTGCCTCCACTTCAACGGCAAAATGACTACGCTTAAAGTTGATTTTCTCGAATTTCGCGGGAGCAAATAGGCTGAAATTTTTTCTACGGGGTCCTGAAGTCATTCCGGTCCGATCTGTGTATCAAGCAAAATACACTTTTGTTTTTAAGAGAAATTCCATTTTTCAAAATTTCTGAAACTTTTTCACGAAAAATGAATTAGGCAGGCGTGATCGCCATCGAATTCTGCCCCGGAGGGTATAGTCTGGAAATTTTAGCATCATCGTGTGAAGAGAAATGACTAAAAGTGCTATTTCAACGCGACGTCGTCTGGCCTCAACGGTGGATATAGGTGCAAAATGAACATGAGCATCGTCATCAGCACCCTTGAGAACCCCAATCAACAAATTTTGATTTTTGACTGTGCCAGATTTCACTGATATTAGTCGATTCTTACGCAAACGGCCTCATATTTCTGTGGGTATTGAATATTTTTCAATTCTTGATTACGACTTTGGGCTCTTTTATGACCCGAAAAATGGGTGTGGAAGGTCGCTTATGAATTTTGTAATTTTTGTTTTGCCCTGCGCTCTGGCCACACTCTTGCTTTCTTAGTCTACGAGAGAGTATGGCCAGAGCGGGGCGGGGGGGGGGGGTTTAAGTGGGGCCCTGTGGTGCGAAGATGTTCATTTAACTGATGGTCAGATCACTCTTGCCATGAATGCGCATACAGCCCTTCTGGAAAAAAATTAAGGGCAAATAGTATTTTTACATTTCCATTATTTCAAATATTAGATTCATTATTATTTTTAGAAAATTGAAATAAGAAATGGAGAGAGGCAGCAATTCTCAAGAATGATCTCAGTTCCCCCTGCTGTGCCAACATTCGGCAGTTTCGCCATCTCTGTCAAATATAGTGTTCAGGTTTGATCTTTGATCTTTGATCTCTCATCTATCTATTTCTAGATCACAATAACAGCAAAAGGCACGATCAATTCTAAGCTCAGAAGCTACCTACCCTTTGTGATGGGAACCATCCCTCTTAGGTTGGCGCAAATAAATATTTTAAATAAATTTATAATATTAAATTGATCATGATGAACAGGAACTGCAATACAACCGCAAGTGTGCCCCAAGATCCGTCTCTAGTTGGTATACCACCTCCCGTTGGTATGTCATCTGTCTCTGGTATGCCACCTCCGGTTGGTATGCCACCTCTGCATGGATCGATGCAACCAAACTACGGTTAGCCCTATTCTTGCTATTACTCATGAATTTTTCCAAAATTCATATTTTCTGCTTTCATAATTTTCAAAGGAATTAAAGCTCATTTTTTTAAAATTGTTAAAAATTACTGTAGCTACACACAAGTTGGCATTCAATAATTTATGATCTTTGATCTTTCTAGATGTCCCTCCTCCTGCATACGAAGGGTGTGTATATGGAAAAGGAACGAATACGGGAGAAGAGGAAAATAAGGTGAAAATGTTTGATATTTTTAATTATTATTATAATATTATAATTATTGATATCTTTAAGGATTTCGTGTCTGTTGCTGCATCAGCGCCACCACAAGAATAATAAATAAATCAATAAAACAATCAATAAATCAATAATCGATTCGTTATTCGCTGTTCTTTCTATGACATCTCATCACTAAACCAGCCAATAAAGTTATTTAAAAAGGAAACGTATTTTAAAATATGAATTAAAAAGATATTTCGTATTCTATCAATGCTTCGGGGGTGTGCCTTTAACCAGGGAAAATTCAAGAAATCGCAGTTATAGTATGTAAGATGATACATTGATCATGTGTATGAAAACGTTTCGCTTTTTCAGAATGAAAAATGTTCATTAACAAAACACGAAAAGTAAAGTACAAGTAGATTGGGTGCCTAATCCTATATAGATTAAAGCATATGATTCAAAAATAGCGATTTAGGATGACGTCAACAAATATTTACAACATTATTAATCGATTGATATGTGCAGCTCTTGGGATTGTGAGGGTGGTCGACTCATTATCGATTGATTCTAGATATTATTGATTGATTGCGTTCGCAGTAGTGCTATTCTGATTGCACAACTGACAACTATCACCGCATAGATAGGCACGCTCTTCTTCAGTATACATGGTATCCACGCAGAAGCCGTCCCTCTTGAACTGACGACAGCTGTAATCATCGACTGATCTTTGATCTTTGATCTTTGGACTTACTTTGGATGACGATCCCGGCACGCTGGCTTACAATAACCGCAAGTTTTCGCGCACTTTTCCTCCAATAGATAGCGATATCTGAGGATAATCAATCAATAATTCGTCATATTAATAGATAAAATCGATAAACCTCTCAGCAGCGCAGAGATTCTTGTGTTCGTCGCAGTTATCGAAGACGTCCGTGCAGTTTTCTTAAATTATTGATTGATGGAATTATCGATTGATATAGAATCAAATACAGTACACTTACTGCTGACGATCAGTTCCTCCTCCATTCGAACATCCTCACATCGATCACAGGACAAGGCACATCTACCAATTGATTGTTAAGAAAATTATTGATTGATTTTTAAAATATTGATTTTTCTTAAAAATATCGATTGATTACCTCTTAGCCATGGTATACGAGAACGTGGGATGGGTACAAAGTGCGACAAACTCTCTACAGTACATGTACTCATCAAAACAAGTGCCTGAAATTTATAGATATATAATTAATATTTAATTAATCAATAAACAAAATCAAACTAATCACCTCTAATAACAGTTTTGACAAGAGATACGGGCAACTCGTCCGGATCCGCTGTCGTCACCTCGGGGAAGATGCTCTGAAAGAGATATTTGAGGTTTTCCAATTAACTTTAAAGGTACACCCAGACTTATTTGAAATTCTCTACTCTGAGAAAATGACCTATCTTTCTAGAGGCTTTTGTCAGTGCGCAAAAACTACACTCTCATGTTTGGAAAACTACAAAAAATGAAAATCAATTACATTTCCATAGAGCACATCATTGGTCTTGACAACTTCTTCAGTTCTCGGTCTATTCCCTCTAGTAAGAACACTTCCTCCACTGTGTTTCTCAATCGTTTCGTCTTTGTTTCTCACCAGACTCTCATTCATTTCGGTCTAAATACAAATATATTAACATAAATAAATAATCAATAGTCGCACCACTCTGCCTTCATAGATTGGAAAGGTCGTCTCATTCGTGGTGCCATTTCTACCGTAATCCATGGTGTGATTACTGTAGTCGATGGATACGGTAGTGACATTGGGAGTGGGCTCAATCATCGGAGGGGGTGTACACAGTCCACATGTCGCAGCACAGTCACTTTCCATCATTTTCTGATGCTCAATTGAATTGCAGAATCCTGATTTAAAAAAAAGAGTACTGTAGCTTCAATTATTGATTTATTACCTGTAAGGAACTTGCAAAAGGTGCTTTTATCTGCACAAGTAGGCTTTCTCTGTACAATATTCGAGCCTGAAAAATTGCAAAACATTTTGCCGCCAGCAGGGGTCGAACCTGCGACCTTGGGCTTATTAGACCCACGCTCTAACCGACTGAGCTATGGCGGCTGATGGTTAACGTGAAACTTACAACAATAGTAGGTTCCGTTGAAACTCTCGCACTTGCTGTTGCGTTGGTCAGATGTGCAGACGTAGTCATTCGGCGGCATCACCAACGTGCAAGCTGATATCAAAGATCAAAGATCAAACTACAGTATACCCATTTAACTTACGTTTATCGGCAATGTTTCCATTGAGACAAATACGAGACGTCGTATTCGTTGTAATGATCATAGTAAGCACAGCAATCTCCATTCTAGCAAAGAGAAAAAATCAAAGATCAATTTCAAAGATCAAAGATCATGTAACATGAACGATATTGGAAAGTAATGAAATATTTATAAAGCATTGGAAATATTGGTACTGTACAAGAAAAGAAAATCGAAATCGGTAAACGGAAACTAAAAAAAATCGGATCCAATCGATAAATGAAATCGTAAAATGAATATTGAAGAGTTGGATTGATACAATTCAGTCATCGGCCACTTTTATATCTGGAAGAGACACTCGAGGGCATCCCATTCGGTCAGAAGACAAAGGACATGTCGATAGAGAGGTTAGAGATGAGTGATAGAGTGCGGTAGATCGAGAGAGTGCAGACAAAGGGCTATTGGAATCAGCTGAACAATCGAATCGAGAATACGGATGATCTGTCCTTGTGTTTCATGCAATTGTCCATATTTATTTATTGCATGGGATCGGGCTAAATTTAGGAAATATGACTCAACTATTGTGAAACTGTCTATTGATCATGGTATTGATCAATATCCCAATCGACGTGCGAGATTGAATTAATAATATTAATGTATGTACAAGAATTAGTATGCATGCACTTTAAATGTTTTTTTTTCAAAGTTAGCTAATAACGTGTCCTATGGTGTTTCGCCCTCATGTCTAATCTAGTAATACAAAAATAGAATGACAAAATTTTATTGATCGCAATTCACGATTTGTAATAGACTATATTTCATCTGCACAAACAACTATCAACTATATTCTAATTCAACTAATTAAATATTCTACAAAATCAAATGTCAATCAAACATTCAAATTCAGCTCAAGATATGTATATAAAGGTCGTTACATGTCCATTCTTTCATTTTCCTCATCGTCTCTCGTCCTTCTCGGTGGTCAATCATGGAGTGTCCCGTGTGCATGCTCGAGTATCCCATCGATGATGCAATCCAGGTACTTAACCTTAAGTCCTTAAGGCCTTAAGTTCTATTAAGTCTCGCTAAGACCTTAAACCCAAAAGTTTTAAGCCATTTTCTGAAGTCCTTAGGGTCTTAAGTCCTATTCAGTAAGTTACGTTAAATCTCAAGTCCTCAACAATAAGTGTTATCCTTTAGTCCTTTAGTACCTACCAATACTTATTACTTATCCTTAAGACCTTAAAACCTTAACCATTCCAGTTCGTTCCCTGTCTGCACATAATCTGCTTTAAGTGTTTCGAAGTCATGGGCAAGCACTTCAAGGTTCGAGATTGATCTTTGGTCTTTGATCTTTGATCTCTCATCTCTCCAGACTTGTCCGTTCCCCTACTGCTTCTCGCCTCTTCGCCAACAGCCCGATCTACGTCTGAACAAGTGAGAAGGGATCGACTATCGATCGATGGTCTACCGTAATCTCTTAATTATCGATTACCTTCAAGATGCGAGTCTCCGGTATGCCGACGTCGTATAGCACCAGTTGGAGAGCTCTTCATTCTCGACTGTGAACATTCCATCTGTGGAGAATGCTATGGAGATCTGTTCAGAGGGTACGATCTTTGATCTTTGATTGATGATCTTTGATCTTAGATTCATGATCTTTGATCTTTGATCTTTGATTTATTATCCTTGATCTTTGAACTTTCAGTCGATGCGCAGCATTCTGCCCGGAATGCGATCAACCAATCGCAGCTGAGGGCGAAGAATCGTGCGATGTGTGCGCCAAGTTTGGTCCCTCCGATAAGCATGTCGTCTCCTCCTGTTGTGGGGTATACTGTAATCGATTCAATCAATCGATAATCAGGGAATATTCAGGCAAAGATCTGCAGTACTTGCGCTGATAAAGGAAAGAAAGACAAAGAGGCAAAGGCGAAGGATGCCAAGTCTAAAGATTCTAAAGATGCGAAGAAAGACGATGATAAGGTAAATATTAAATCTTTAGCACTTAAATCCTTAGGTTTCTAAGGGTATAAGTAAATTTTTCAGGATGACGCTCGCTGCCCTGAGGGAAAGTGTCCAATTACTAAGAAACGTAAGAAGAAGACAAAGGAGGCAGTAAGATCTTTGAACTTTAATCTTTTATTACAGCTTTTAATATTATAAACAATAACATTCAAACAACAATGATAATTCTTGCTGATATTACTAATGTACTATCTTTACCATACTACTTTTAACTCTTAACCTCAATATCGATCAATATTCGATACCGTAACCTTAAACTACCGTATATTCAGGAAGATGCAGCGATCGTGACGGGAGCCGCGCGTTGTTCATGTGGACTGGTGTGCGAGAATGAAGCCCTGCCCAACTTCCCCTCGGAAGGCGAATGCAAGCACGAAGTGTGTCTGGAGTGTCTCTCCAAGTGCATGGAGACTAACGAAATTGGAAGTAAGCTCCGCCCCTTTTGATCTTTGATCTTTGATCTACATCATGTCAGAGCAAGTGCCCTGTTGCCCGAATGAGATGTGCAGGCAGCCCTATCGATCCGAATCTGTGCTCGCTCTTCGTGTACTGTTTCCTGAACGGAAAAAGTGAGATTACGGTAGTCGCTTCATGTTATCGATCGATTGCATTCAGGTATTTCGACATGTTCGAAGTCGGCTACCACTTTGGATTTGAGAAGCTGAAGGATGAAAGGACTACGGTATCTGATAAATCAATCAATAATCTGGAATCAATCAATATTTTCTGCAGGAGGTTGAGTACGCTGATGATTTCGATATCAATAAGAGACTCTTTAAAATAAAGGTATGTTAACAAATATTTCTGAAAAATCGATAATCTTAAAAATCGATAATGGTAAAAATCGATAATCTATAAAAAATCGATACTCTTAAAAATCGATAATCTTAAGGCTTGCCTGACTGAGGGTGAAGAGGATGCAATCATCCTGGAGTTTGACAGAAAGGGAACATTTGGTGATCTACTCAGAGAGGCCCGAAGAGTTCTCAATATTGGTGTGACGGATAAGGTATACTGTAGCTGATCTATCGATTATTGATTGATTATCGATTTAAGGTGTACGGTTACTATCTTCGCATCCACGGCGAAGACAAGGTTATCGTCATCTCGCAGGACATGATCCAACAGGTGCCCAGATCTACCGTATCTTGGACCTACCGTAATTAGTTCTTTGCAGGACCTCGACACGGCAGGAGTTCTAAGCGCTACGATGGTCATGGTCGACTTGAACGGTAAATCAATCGATGTATCGATCGATCATCGTTTAATCGATCAATATTTCAGGAATCGTTTCCGCAAACAAGCATTTCGTCGATCCAGTCAGGGGTAGCAAGTGATAGGAGTTGAGTGCGCGGGCTTGGACACCACCTGCCCGTTGCATCCGTTATCAATACACGGATATACCTCTCGACTCTAAGACTTCATCTTCAAAGTTCCTAGAGCTCGTATAAACTATTAGAGTTTAAAGTTCGTATGGAGGACATCATATGCAAATCACAATGCAATATTACAAAATATATCTAGATATCAATATGAAAGATATACTGAATTGCGTATGAATCATTCGATATTATTACTATTTCTTCTCTATGTCCTCATTTTCTCGTTTCATATCTCAGCATTGTCTTCGTCATTCTATCAGTTTTGATGACCTGATTTAATTTAATTTAATTTATCATACATCAAAAAGATGCGACAACATTTGAGAGAACAAGCAAATTAAATGAGAGCATTTGGGGGTTAAAAAAAACGAGGGTGGGGGGGTGTACGGGGGGGGGGAGAAGGGAAGTGCAGCTCATAAATGGACTCTATTGTGTATCAAAGATCAAACGGCGATCAATGATAGGTTAGGTTGGCAAGGCTTAGCGGTGGAGAGGTCCGCAATGATTCAATGTATATCGGATTGAATCGAGAGTCTATTATGGGGGCACTAAAGAGGGGAAATTGTGAGTCCTAATTTATCAATAAGATCTTGGGAAGAAAGTAATTTGGTTTTGATAGTGGAGGTGCTATATGACGAAAGGGTGGAAGAATCAATGCAACAATGTAATTTAGTCAGAAAACGTGCAACCCTAACAGAAAAAGATGATCGACGATTTTCTCTTCTAGCTAGAGGAATATGAAAGGAGAAACAAGAGAGACGACCAAAGGTGGGTTTAAATACAAAGAATTGACTAGCTGGTAAATCTACTTGACAACGAAGGATCTTGAGAGACTTGCGGTAATTTCAGACACTGGTGGATCTACGATGAACATAACCCATCTTTATCAGAGCCTCACTGAGCCTGAGCCTCTGGCAACTCTGACACCCTCACTGACTTTTTACATTTTACATTTAAACACTTTATCGAGATCAACTAAGCGGTGGGTCACCGGATCTGTAGTGACATGATATGGTTCCACTGATCCTTGTTGCGTGCAACGTTGATAAAGCCTGGCCCGACTATCTTCACAAATTCATCCTTCCATCTCAATTCGGGTCTACCTCTTGATCGCTTTGGCCCTTGTGGGTGCCATTCCAACACTCTTCTCGACCATCTGTCAGGATCAAGTGAAGATAAGCGGGCAGCCCATCGCCACCGTCTCAATCTGTAGCACTGGACGAAGTCCGTCAGCCCGGTCCGTGCTCTCACCCAGTCATTCGTCTTTCTATCGAGTAATGATATTCCTAACATGCAACGCTCTAGTCTGCGCTGTGCCACAGCGATTTTATTTTCCTGGCGAGAGGTCAAACCCAGGAAAATAAAATCGCAGGAAAATAAACTGACTGATACGATAAATTGATTGATTGATTGATACAAGTAGTTAAGATTCAGAAGATTAAGTGATGCTCATAAGAAGATGAACGGAGAATTATTCAAAATCGAAGTGCCCCTTGTATTTCAATCCAGACAAATTAATCGTTTGATTGCAACCTGAAAACCTCCTCGTGTCTGTAGTCTTCGATTCATCCGTTCCTTCGGGATTGAAATCACCGTGTGATACAAATGTGCAGCTTGTATTGTACAGTTATTATTGGACTGGACGGTCTTATTTGTTACAGGTAGTATGTTCGGTTCGCTCGCAGACATTCCTCCAACATCGATCACTTGTATTGACTGGCACGACCCATTTGATAAAATTCCCAATTCCAACCAGAGCTTGTAGATATGTAGATATAGATACGATATGTAGATAGCTTGTAGATACGATTTATCAATAGATATGTCAAAAGATGTTAATTGATTTTTTTAACGTTAATAAATTCAAACTGTTGTACATTTGCTGTGTTATGCCATAATATCAGATTTTCAGGTTTATTCGAATGAAAATGTTTTATATTAACGCATAATGTATATTTGCAAAAAGAAATTTGTAGTAATAATAATGTTTATTCTTTCAGCATATTATGCAGACGGGGCCAAGTCCATAAGGATACGCATAGAGGGTACGGAAGAAAAAAATCTATTGAATAGATTGGGTAAAGGTTCGATTAGAGCAAGATTAGAAGTAATTCATTGTTTTTGAGACTTTCATTCTGTGATCATATCGTAATTGATGACTATAGTTACAGTGGTCCCACAACGAAAGGGGGAAGAGACTCCGTTGTAGGATATGGTAGGAGATATCGATTAGATCGATTGATCCTTGATGAGCTTTTCGAGCGAGAAGAGCATGATGAAGATCGCACGGGATACCGTAACTGAAAGTAAGGTATTGATCGGATTGATCTGTGATCTTTCTTTCATTCATTACCTGCCGCACAACATGCATTCCGCCTAAGGGCATGATATTTGCAGAACAGTTCGTCCTTCTTCTCCCATTGGGTGGCGTAATCAGCGTCAAGAGGTTTACCCAGTTCGCTGAGAAGCTGAAAAATCGCAATCAATCGATATCTAGATCCGATTTACCCTACACAAATCGATACAATCTACCTGCGCAAACTTCTCAAATGGAGCTCCGCCCAATTCCTCGGCGACCGCCTCAACAAATGCTTCAGCCAGAATGAATCGATCTTCTCCAGTAGGAAAGCCTGACAAGGGTTAGAGTAGATCAATCAATATCAATCAATATCAATCAATATCAATCAATAATACCTTCATAATCCAATCGCATTCTTGTCTTATATGACGTCATCGACTCAACGACAGCATAGTATTCATGGCGTAATACAAGAACTGGACGACGGTGTGATTGGGCGACGAACTGTTCTTCTGTAATCAATCAATAAAGCTTGCCCAAATCTTCAGTATCCATTTCCTACCGTAGTTGAACATGTGCAGGTTGTCCAGTCGCATCGTAATATCATCCTCGTACTCCGGATTACGGTAAAGGCCAACGGCAACCGCCTACAGAATGCACAGTTTAGATCTGATCTACCGTAGTTTACCGTATACCTGATTCTTCGCAATAGAAGGTTCGGTCCTTCCGAGAATCTCGGCTAGCAACTGCACTTTATCCACTACCGTATCGATCTGCTCCAATGAGATCTCGTGAGTTTCATTCGAATGGAAGATTGCACGGGACTCGAGGATCGGGGAAGACACTTTCCAACCGGAAACGATCGATGAAAGCTGAAAATAATTCATTCGTTGTTTGATCTTTGATCTTTTATTTTCTATTCTTTGATCTCAAACGGTTAGAACGTTGATCTTTCATTCTTTGATTATTGGTCTTTGATCTTTGATCTCTCACCCTATCGACCACTCCTTCTTGCAGTGTAAATTCGTCCATTCCTATCTCCGCCAGTAGACATTCGCTCTCGTTGCGGCCAAATGTCTGCACACTGAACATTAACCAACGCAGTTCCTGAAAATTATCTTTGATCTCTGGACTTTGATCTTTGAACTCTCACCACAATCTGTTGCTTCGTCTTCCCACTCAACCACTCCTTCACTCGCTTCTTATCCCGTTCGTGTTTCTCCATCAACCAGTAATCCATCGCAGGAGGATTCACATCTGCAAGTTGATCTTTGATCTTTGATCTTTGATCTTCGATCTTTAGATCTTTTAATGATAATTTCATCACAGAGACTCATTTTCATTTATGGTAAATTTTAAACAAAGTCACGATTTCTTATACAGGTTCTTGATTTAAAGAAGGGGACCCACGAGTTTTTCGTGTCTAAACAGGCTAGGCAGAAATATAGATCACATTTCCCTGTATCCAAAAACAATTTTCTCTAAAATTATAGGTACACTGGAATACCGTAATCCGAGCACAAAGCTCGTTATTACCCCAAGATGTCCTCAGGGAACGCGCGCAATTTCAAATATGAAAGACAAATAAATTGAGAATTGCAAACGGGAATCGAACCCGCGTGGCGCGGTTACAAGCGCCGACTACTCACCACTGAGCTACACGCTCTGTGCGCTCGTTCTGTCAATTCTAATAGAGAAAATAAGGGCACTTCCTATGTCCAACGTTCTTTATGACAATGGCGCACCCCAAATCTCGTGGGTCCCCTTCTTTAAGCGGAAAAAAATTCGTGAGCTCTGATCTTTGATCTCTAGTACCTCCAGCCTCCGTAATCTCATTCTGATTTGAAATCGCTCCGGCGAATTCAAACTCATCATCGTAATCGTCCAAGTCCTGGTCATCCTCATCGATGGGTCTAAAAGATCAAAGATCAGTTATCAAAGATTAAAGATCAAAGATAATAGAAACATTAACACTATACCTAAAGTGGATATTGCGAGTTGTGCGTACACGTCTGCCCCGTCGACCTCTGCAATTCCTGGAATATTGATTGATGATCTCTGATCTTGGAATCAATCGATAATCACACCCTCTAGGAGCCGATGAGGTGTCTCTGTTGTGTCTTTGCATTTCGGTTCTCTGCAGATCTTTCGCACGCGCTGCCCATTCCTGAAACCGCAGAATACAGTAAGAATACAGTACAATTGCATGTCAGACAGATCCACTACCATAATCTTACAGAAATGGAATACAGTTCATATCAGTATGATGCAGTGTCAAATTAAACCTTCTGCATCAAGTGTATCATACCGTAATCATGCGAAACCCAAAATTACAGTATCCACCGTACCTCTTTGACCGGTCTCGTCAGTTTCTCCCAAGCGGGTCGCGCAGCATCTTGCAGTATACGCGAGAATGGATCGAGTCGCTGAGACCAGTTCATTTTCCTTCTGTATATTAACCACATTAACCATCTGAATGAATCCCCGCATCGGGTAACCGCTACCCATAGGCAATCCCGCTACAGATAACGGTTCACCAGAAAATGGGTTATCGGGTCAGAACCCGAACCTACATGATGGACTGGGCGAAGAGATCGAAGCCCGCATCCATGTCGACCACACTACTAGAATGAAAAATGTAGAAATGAATGGGGACTGGAGTCTACTTAAATATAATTTATTTTCTGCGTGGCAATAATCATTGTTGCAACGATGAAACGTGTAAATTATGGAGTCTTTTGTTCAACTTGATTTGCTTGATTTATTTCGTAAAGATGAAACTTCGGTTATCGGTCTATTCACTGACGATTCATAGACAGACATGAAAGTTAATACAACATACAAGAATACAGACAGTCAACTGGGGTGGAAGCAGCGGTCTCAAAATCCGTGCGAACAATAATCTTTTTAGGATCGATCAATATTTCTAGGATGTGCCTTGCGGCTCTGATTATGTTTGATCGTTCTTTAGAATGATCAAATTGTGGAATTATTATTATTATCATCGTTATCATTAATCTTATTTGGGCAGTATGAAGGTGTTTATGTCAAATTTCACATCAAATAATCTTCGATTTATCAGATTTATGCATAAATGCTCTATCAAATATGATGAAAACAATCAGGATTGAGCTGAGGCATGGCAATAACATAACAATTCTAGTATATATTCTAAGGTTCGATTAAACAATCAATCAATTCTATTGCTTCTTCTTACAATCTCCAAACTTGTTCGGAATCTCGTGTTTGTCGAATAAATCGGATAGCTCACCGTCCTTGTGCATCTGCAATTAATACTTATGGAGTACAAATAATAATCATTATTACAAAAAAACAATATTATTATTGTAATTATTATTAAATTCATTTTTTTACTTTCCTCACCTCCTCCCAGCCCAACACCACGGAAACTCATAAAAAATCAACGTAACTTATTTGTTCCGTGTCGACATATTTTACGGTGTAGAGAAATTATATTATTTTAATCAATATTATACTACCTGAATCATGATATCGCATCCGCCAACAAATTCGCCCTTGACGTACACCTATAATATGCAATCCATATCCGCCCCTTACCGTAATCCCAAATATCTACAGTATCCCCCAACGAAATCTACCGTACCTGAGGAATGGTGGGCCATTCGGAGTAGATCTTGATGCCTTCTCTCAATTCAGCATCCTCCAATATATTGTGATCCTTGAAGGAAACGTCGTGGAAGTCGAGGATCTACATCAATCGATCAATCAATCAATATCTACCGTAATCCATGATATGGATATAGAAATCAATCAATACAAATTACCTATCACATATTTTTGCTACCAATTATCTGTTGGTGAACTGATCGAACAAATATATAGATAAATGAATATTCTATTAATTGAAAAATCGATACTATAGCTACCGTAATCTCACCCACCAATTTGACATTCTTCGAGAATCCGCACGCTGGCTGCTGTTGTGTGCCCTTCATGAAGACGACAACTGGAGATTCATGAACCTGCAACAATACTCGAGATTAGTAAACGTCGACAACACCACAAAAGTGGACAATTGACAAACGTCGACCACACCACGCACTCACCATAGTGTCGATTCGCTGCTTCAATTGGGCAGAGAGAGCACCCTCTGCTTGAGCCGAGAAGGCTCTGACGGAAGATCCGATCAGATTGGAGGCACGAGGGAGAACACGAAACATTTCTGATAATACTAATCGATATTGTAATATTATAGTAATCGATATTGTAATACTAATCAATATTAATCGATATTGTCATTATTACAAATATATCGATCGACACGACGATTTCAAACCACAGAATCCACACTTATTCAAAATTGAACAATTTATTCAGAACAACAATGGTGTTTACTATTAACAAGATATCGATTGATGGAGATCATTATTGATCGATTACCGTAGATTTTGGTAGGGGAACCTGTGCAGATTGAACAACGTAAACGAGAATAGATCCAGTGTGAGAGATTATTGATTAAGAAGATAAAGCAAGATTATTGATTGAAACCGTGGCAAAATAGAGCAAGTTACCTATACAACATAAAGCAATGAATGATAGGTTGTTATTATAAATCAATAAATCAATACAATTGTGAAGAGATCAGAGTCAATTTAACAATGATTAAAGTTAACCAATCGATAATTAATCGATCGAAAAATCAATATTATCCGCTCCAACTTCCTCCTTCGCCTTCTCCTCTTCAACCTTACTCTCTTCTTCACTCTTCTCCTCATCTACAGTCTTCACTCCCTTGTACTCTGCCAACTTTTTCTCCAGAGTCTAAATATACATGATAAATAACAATAGTAATAGTAATAATAATAATAATAATAATAATAATAATAATAATAATAATGCTATAGTAGCGATTCCAAGAGAAAAAATAGTAGCAGACTCCTACTGTAGCAGTGACATGTTTTTCAAATTTATAGCAGGAATACGGTATTCTATTCGATCAATAATCACAAGATCAATCAATAATCTAACCTCAATCTTCTTCGTGAGTGTCTCATTCTCTTTCATCGCCATCTCATGGGCCTTCTTATACGTGGATTCCACCATTCGACCGGGAAGGGCACCGCCCAGTTCCTGCAAAGTTGGATTAAATGGATAAATAAATAATTAATATTTTATTAAAACTAATATTATTAATACTTTTCGCAAGGAGTCAGTGATGCGATGAAAGCGGTCATAGATCGAATAGGTAAGTTATCGGTTTTCAAAATCCGGTCAGCTTTTTCGATTTTTGGCAAATTTGGCTCAAAATCCGGTCAGGTTTTTCGAATTTTGTGAAATTTTGGCTCAAAATCCGGTCAGGTTTTTCGATTTTTGTGAAATTTTGGCTCAAAATTAGGTAAGGCATGGTACTTTGTAACATCCTTTTCGACCTATGAAAGCGCTAGAATAATTATTTATCTATGAATTTTCCCTCCGTGTTATTTTGTCATTTATGATACAAAGAAGAAAGAGAATACTGTAATATTAATGCACACAGTTGCAAGTTGTAAGAGTAATACAACATAAATTCATGATTCATGAGTAAACAAGTAGTAGCAGTAACAAAAGTGTAACAATGATTGATAGCGCAACATCTACATAGAAATTGTATTAATAATAATTAAAAATATACAATATTATAATAATCGCACCTTAATTACGAACTCCATTGGATTCTCCGGTCTCTTCTCCATTACGAACATCTTCGCGAGAGCCTTCGTCACAGCCTCCAGTATGTGGTGATCCTCGAGATAACCACGGTAGATCTACAATCAATCGGAAACTGAAGATACAGTACTGGCTAGGGATCCCAGCAACCAATCGATAACTATAGTCATCCACCACAGTAAAGAATATATGATATTCCAATTGGGATTAAACACATTCAAACAATCAATAATAATCATAATAATAATCAATAATGATTGATACCATGGAGTATTAAAAATTCTAGAAGGAGAAAGTCTATCAAGTATTGATTCACTTGGACGTATATTTATTTATATTGATTCCTACGGTATCAATCAACAACAATTAATCAAAAATCAATGACAACTACCGTACACAGGCTACAGTACCTCTGATTTACGTTCCGCGTGCTCCCGATCGACAAACCGACCAGATGACATACTGTAAACGCCAAACTTTTCCTCCACTATGAACAGTCAATAGTAAAGGTATACTGTATAGGGATTATCAACTCGGAAAGCAAATCAATAATCATATTATACCAATCAATAATATTAATCGTTCTTTATCGATCATTCATTCCAAATCGAGAATACACAGCGTGAATGAGGTTTTTCATTTTAAAAAAAGGTTGAGATTGCTCAGACAACGGATTCGAAGAAAGTGGGCGGAGTCAACATGGTCAATCAATCAATATATATTAGAGACGAATCAATCGATAATCATAAAATCAAAAAAATTAAACAGAATACTGTAATCGTAAGATGCACAAATGATATAATATTGATCGAATTAACAATAAAATAGTTAACATAGAACAGAACATATTGACATCTAAATTGATTGTGTTGCACTTCTTTTTTTCAGCAGCATGAGAATGCATAAAATATCGATTAGTCGGTATGATTATCGATTGGGCAGAAAGTTACGGTAGGGGGTGGAATAGATGGTTAGATCTATCTTACAAGAAGTAGTCAGGCTGAGGTTTCTTTGCAGGAGCACCTCGGTTCTCCTGAAAGATATTGATTGAATTTATGAGAATAATCGATAATTTTGATTATCTTGGATCGATCGAATATTCTCCATTTGTCGAACATTTTGCCAATACACCCGTTTAAAAGTCCAGAATACTACCGTTAATCATACTCCATCAATCAATAAATCAATAAATGATACTCCATCAATCAATAAATCAATAATACCTGTGGTGCGGCTTCGAAAATCGTGAATTCCTTATTCAACTGCTCATCCAATTCGAGAATCGCAGCCACATTACCGCAACGATAGCAGTAATTCGGTGCTGACCACACTGTTAACACTGTCTGAAAGGGGGAATAATAATAATAATAATAATAATAATAATAATAATAATAATAATAATAATAACCTCTCCAAAGTGATATTTAAATCCTTCCATCACCAGTTGATGTGCTCGTGTGATCATCTCAACGCCGTTTGTCTCACAAAAGTTCTGAAAACAAGTTATCCTTAATCATTAATTACTATTTTCTAAAAAAAAATATTTTTTAAATTGCCATCGAACGAAAATTCCCTCAACAGCTCAAATCACAGTTCCGATCTTTTCATATGTACTCCACCGGGATCATACATCAGAGGATCGACCCAATCTTTTTTATGAGAAAGATTATAAATTCCTACTGCTATATAAAAAATCCTGTGTATGGCTCCACCAGACAGATTCAAGTTTCATCTTCACTATATAAACCTTACCTTGACAACATCTTGCCCGAACAGGTATCCCGCTCCTCGAGGCGACATTCCCCATCCCACCGAGTCCTCCGGGTCCGACCACAGTAGATCGCACATGGGACCATCGTGAGGAACCTGACAAATCAATCAATATTTGTTATCATTTTGATTTGAATAGAGTGATGACGTCATGAATAGTTAATCCTCTCGACCTTTATACGTATGTGTCTCCCCTCTCATTTCCCTTGAATAGATATTAAAATGAATGAATATACTACGATTACACAACTAGATGACTCTAGACGATGAGAGAGAGAAGAAGAAGAGAAGAGTAGGTGGATTATAATAATGAGAGAGGGAATAGATAGAGGGAGAGGGAGGAGGATTAGAGATAGAAGTAGAGGGAGAGAGGGCAGAGAAGATAGAGATAGAGAGAGAGAGAGAGAGAGCGAGAGAGAGAGAGAGATAGCGAGAGAGAGAGAGATAGAGAGGAAGAGGTAGAGAGAGGGGAGGAGAGAAGGGGTAAAGATTGGACCACAGACTGTAGACATAAATAGATATGGTATGGGGATAAACAAAACATATTATCGTCTAAACACAACCTATTATCACGATATAAAGCCTTGGAGGGGGGAATATAGTTATCTTGACCATACATTTTCATACCCTCACTATGTGAGGATTGACCCACTATATACGGCGCATTTTCATGATCGACCCACTATATAAATCTCATTTTTTAAGTCAAAGATTACAATTTAAGCGGAAAATAACGATTTTTCTAAATCGACCCACTATATAAAAATAATTCGGTGAGGGTACCGAAAATGTATGATCTTGACGACAATACTTATTATTTATCCAAGTAACTAATAATACTTGGCACCTGTCTAGCACCGATTTATTTAGCATTTATTATATATTTTCTACCTAACGAAAAACATGTGGTGATACAATCCCGAGAAAAGCGATGCACAAGATCCCAAAGCCACGAAAAGAAAAGTAAACAAAAAATTAATACAAAACACTATCTGAAAGAATTCAACAACTGGAATATTTTCTGGTATCGACGAAAAATGAATTTTTCTGTTTTATGTGTGATAATTACAGGCTCCATGAGTGTAGTACACTGGTACTTGGAAATTGCTTCCAATTGAAAATTCGCTTCAGGGGGTGACCACACAACAATTTGGCGCCTTTTCCTAAAAGGTTGATTTCGAACCCAATCGATTCGGGAGTGGGTGCAATCGACTCCTTGGCGAATTCTAAGAAACTATTGTCAAGGAGAGTTTTTTGATCAACGGTCAACGAAGGCTGGAATTTGGGAATTTTCGGAAAAAATTTTACATTAAATTAATTCTCACTATTTTCCCATGGCCCAGGTAAATTTTTTATTTGCTCAATATCTTCTACATATTATATTACACCTTCAGTTTAAAATTCATAATTTTTAAAAAATACATAATTTGTGAACGAACCCGTTTTGTAACGACAATCTGAATTGTGGTGTGCTCCGACGACGTTTCCTAATTTCTCAAATTGGTTTTTCGCTAGTTCTAAACATATTTTACCGCTGTTCTCGTCATGACTGAGCTATAGAACTACTCCTCGCCTTCGGAGTGCGCCTGCACGGTTTACGTGCTGATCACATTGTTGATCATACTTCTCATTTAAGTTTTATTCACTTATTCGTGTACGAGCTAGCTTACGAAGTAGTTACCATACTCACGCCATTCCGTACTCTTTCTTGTCGGTTTTATTGACTGATCAGAGAAAGAGAGAGCATGCAAATTATTTTGTTTAAACGAGAAAATACGGATATTAGATGATATTTTCAATAATTTCTTTGCTGCCTTCTCCTTCTTTTCCTTATCATCTGCTGCTTCTGCAACATACATCTCATGAATGTCTACATCGAGGTACTCTACTGGGTTCTGGATGTATGAATAAGGGGAATGAACGGGGTAAATTGAAATACTCCCTAGAATATATTTTCTCGAACGTTTCAGTAAAATATTTCATTGTTCTAGTAGAATAATATTGGCGAAAATAGCAAAAAAAACCTAGGTTTTAAAAATCATAATGTTCCCTCGAAATCGGAAATACAAGGAAATACGAAATCGGAAATGGAAATATGTTAACTTTTATTTTAACAAAACATTTAAAAAAAACACATAATAAATCGATAATCGATATCGACATATTAAAAATGAACAACGGAATCATTACCATTTATTGAATATAACAAAATTATCAAGACATAGAGTTTCGCTTTACCCTACAACCCGTTTTGTTCATACATCCAGAACCCAGTAGAGTACCTCGATGTAGACATTCATGAGATGTATGTTGCAGAAGCAGCAGATGATAAGGAAAAGAAGGAGAAGGCAGCAAAGAAATTATTGAAAATATCATCTAATATCCGTATTTTCTCGTTTAAACAAAATAATTTGCATGCTCTCTCTTTCTCTGATCAGTCTATAAAACCGACAAGAAAGAGTACGGAATGGCGTGAGTATGGTAACTACTTCGTAAGCTAGCTCGTACACGAATAAGTGAATAAAACTTAAATGAGAAGTATGATCAACAATGTGATCAGCACGTAAACCGTGCAGGCGCACTCCGAAGGCGAGGAGTAGTTCTATAGCTCAGTCATGACGAGAACAGCGGTAAAATATGTTTAGAACTAGCGAAAAACCAATTTGAGAAATTAGGAAACGTCGTCGGAGCACACCACAATTCAGATTGTCGTTACAAAACGGGTTCGTTCACAAATTATGTATTTTTTAAAAATTATGAATTTTAAACTGAAGGTGTAATATAATATGTAGAAGATATTGAGCAAATAAAAAATTTACCTGGGCCATGGGAAAATAGTGAGAATTAATTTAATGTAAAATTTTTTCCGAAAATTCCCAAATTCCAGCCTTCGTTGACCGTTGATCAAAAAACTCTCCTTGACAATAGTTTCTTAGAATTCGCCAAGGAGTCGATTGCACCCACTCCCGAATCGATTGGGTTCGAAATCAACCTTTTAGGAAAAGGCGCCAAATTGTTGTGTGGTCACCCCCTGAAGCGAATTTTCAATTGGAAGCAATTTCCAAGTACCAGTGTACTACACTCATGGAGCCTGTAATTATCACACATAAAACAGAAAAATTCATTTTTCATCGATACCGCACCTATGTCGATTTTCTCAGATAGCGTTTTATACTACGTTATTATTGATTGATAATCTCGACCAACCTCCTGTTTCCGATCAATCGTTCGTATCTGATCGAGTGTTTGGATCGATGGCGACAGACCACCGTGCACGCAGAATACCTGAAATACCAATCAATAAATCAATAATCATCGATCAATAAATCAATCAATAATTAATAAGACTGATTGAAGATGACACCAACCTTCCCACATATGACAGCGGACAGCGAGAGGAAGTCGAACACCTTCAATGATACAATAATAATAATAATAATAATATTAATAATAATAATATTTATTTATTTAAATAAATACAGTACCTCAGTACAGCACCTCCACACCGCCGCACTTCCGTACTTTCGTTGGCACTCATCGTAGAAGCCATACACCTGAACAATCAATCAATCGGTTTATTAGTGTTCGCTTTATTAATAGTACATATATCATAATTACGAATATGAAGTTCATCGAATTGCTGATCGACTTTCATCCAATTCTATTTAGGCATTGTGAAACACTAAATTCCCCGGTTCTTCATTTTTCCCCAACACAGGGAGAGCGGTCATAGAAAACATGGGCAAAATGCCATAAAAATCAGAGTATGGTGCACAATGGTGTACTGCAACCGTCTACACTCTATCACATATGGTGCACAATGGTGTACTGTAACCGTCTACGCTCTATCACTTTTGCGTGCTCTCTCTTTTTAGCTCTACCTTTGTCTCTGTCACATCATCTTCAAAAGGTGTCTTTTACTTCACTTTTTTCACTTTGATCTTAGCCAAAAGGCCGAGAAGCGATAAAAAATATGCACTAGTTCAATACAATTATATTATTATTTATATTATTATTATAACCTGTGTGATTTGCCTGCTCTCATGATTTCCTCGTATAAGCATCATTCTATCGGGATACCGCACCTTGAGCGCCAGTAGCAATAGGAACGTTTCCACCTTAAATACGAGTAAATTTATAGTTAATAGTTCCGTTCGGTAGTCCAACTGATAACTTCATTATAATTACAGATATGTCCCATCCCCGATTCGTTTACTTGCAGATATAAATTATTATTATTAAAATTTCTTCATGGTACAAATTATTTCATTATACTCTGACTAAGCATTGTACCCAGACATGATCTCTGGTTATCCCATGGGATAGACTCACCCGCAAAAATTTGCCTTTCATGGATACCCACCCGCAAAATTGGACCATAAATTGACGATTTTCTTTAAATTTTCACGATTTTGGGGTACCCACGTGCGTTTTTATCTCAAAATCGGATTACGAAGACGCGTTTTTGACCCAAAATCTAGGTACCCACACGCATTTGAAAGGTGTGGGATATTGATAGACCATCACTGATTGTACCGTGAAGATACTCTTTAAAGGCACACCCCGAGCTAATTTGAAGCTCTACGCTCTGGCCATGGTCTATCGCTTTATTTTTCTACGAGAGAACGTGGTCGGAGTGGGGAGCAAAAATAAGATAGGGTGCTTTTAAGAGACCCCCAATCGAACCAAATCAGATCTTACCGAATAGAATCCTCTATCGACAAAGTCTCCTAGGAAGAGGTAGTTCGTATCGGGAACGGGTCCGCCAACCTATAATCATGGAAATAATATAAATAGATAAATAATACTGTACAATTATGATAAATACCAGTATTACTCTAATCTTTGATATCTAATCCTTAAATCTTTAAAAATAATAGCAATAACAATAATAATAATAATAATAATAATAATAAACGAACACGAAACAGCTCCATGAGATCATAGAATTGACCGTGAATATCACCGCAGATCTATAATATATTTATTTATTTAAATTAACAAACGAATCTACATAATATTAAGTTGTAAGATGAAAATAGACAAAAATGATTATATTACTGCGCCACAAAGAGGCAGATCACTGATATATTAGAAAACACTTACCGTCACCGGGGAGTCTATCACTTGCACATTGCCTTCTTGCACCAGAATCTCTCGCGCCTTCGCACACAATGTTTTCACCTACAGAGATAGATTATTTATCTGATGGATTATTGATCGATAGGCTTGATCTACCTCTTGTTCCGTTATCAGCTCACATTTGCGTAGTGTCTCGATTTGCCTGAAAACAATCAATAAAGTAAAATTATCAATTAAATAATAGAAAAAATACAATTATTATTATTATTATTATTATATCCAACCTGTCCAAGTCCTCAGCGGATATATTCGCTGTTGCTGAGAGAGTCGGAGATTCCGATCGTATCGTTGCTGCTGTGCTGTAAGTATTATACTGGCGTTATGCACGTTGTTTTTCAATATAGTTTCCTTATCTTTTTTTTCTTTTTGTTCATATGTTTGTTCATAGTCATAATACAGGTCATCTTCAAGCATTCAAGGCAAGAACGATGTATTAAATCAATAGTACGATAAATGAATTAGGTAGCTTTAAGGAGGATAAAATATTGAAAAATTAATGATTAATGTTGTTGAAACAATTCTTATTGTTAGAAAATCGATGCTAAGTCAGCGATGACTCATCTAATAAAAAGCGAACCTTAGCGTGTTCGTCGAGGATCCCTCCGATGCTGAAGCTGTATCATTCGCCATTCTCTCCTGTAATCATATTAATTTAATTATAATATAGTATATTTCAGCTTTGAAGGTTAAAAACAACAACTCTTGCCGCTTCTTCCGATAATGCCTTACGCAAGGCAATTATCGTAAGAGGCGCATATCAATTCGATTATGCTTTAGCGGATAATGTGTGATACTTACTGACTGGTAGGACGCCGAAGCCACGATAGCGTTGGGCGCGAGAGCGGCTTGGATTCTGGCGATAGCCTGACAATCGCGAAAATATGGATATTAAGTAGAAACTTGAGTGGCGAAATTACTAGGAGTGGACTGGTCATGATATTTCAGATCATAAATCTCAAATTACAATGAAAATAACCAAATAAATGAATAAAAAAGTTCAAAGCCAAATTGCCTCATTGCCTCTTGGCAAAGTGCCAAGAACCCATGACACTCAGGGAGCGCGCGCGAATTTAAACGTCGTTTTCGCGGCGAGTGGGCGGGGCGATGCGCGCGAGTGAATACGAAAGAGAGAGAGAGAGAGGAAGAAGAAGAAGTAGATGGAGAAGTGGGGAGGGAGGGTTCATGGGGGAGAGGGAGAGGGAGAGGGAGAAAGGGAGAGGGAGAGAAAAGGAGAGGGAGAGAGGGAGACTAGCCTAGTATGGGCATACTCCATCCCTTCTTCTTCTTCTTCTTCTTCTTCTTCTTCTTCTTCTTCTTCTTCTTCTTCTTTTTATCCGAATAAGATCCCTCTCTGTTATTCATATTAAGCTGTTTATCGAATGTTTTCCTATTTTCTCGGGAATTTGCATAATTGTATTTATAATATTATCCATAATATTGTTGATTCGATACACAGACAGCATTCAAGCATATCATGAGATACGAATTAGCGTAATATTATCTAGTTATCATTCCTTTTTCCTCCTTTCTCCCTTTCTTACTCCCTACTTCCTTCACCACTGCCATAATTGTCTCCTTCAATAATTATCCAAAATTTGCCAAGTGTCTGCGTCCTCTCACTCTGCCACACTCTCTCGTCGCTCTCTGTCACTCGCCCAACTGTCCCTCGTCTTTCTCCCTTCTCTAACCGTCTACGCTCTCTCGTTTTCTCGTGCTCTCTAAGTGCACCCTAAACCTCCTCTTTTTTGAATTTGTTCATCTTCTATTCGCTCTATTCTCTAACTACATCATTGTCCAACTCATTTCACATTTTTAGAATGATTTTTATTATTCCTAAATTAACAAAATTATTTCTTAATCTTCATGATTCATATTAATATTTCTCACATTATTAATATTAATGCTTTTTGATTCATTTTCGTCTTTTAATCTAAATTCTATCTTTTATGTTTATCATTCTTCTCATCTACTTATACTACTTATACATAAACCCCCCCCCCCCCCCCCTCTCTCTCTCTCTCTCTCTCCCTATTCCTCTCCTCTACCTCTCCCTCTCCATCTCTCTCTCCCTCTTCAGGTCTCCTCAATATGTCTTCACGTCGTCGTCGACGTGTATGATCTACACAATCAATCAATAATGTTAATCAAAGAGTACCGTATTCTTCTTCCTCTCACAGTCGATGAATACCGTATAGCACAGTTGTACATGATTCAGGCGAGTTTTATTGATTTTATCTTCGTATTGTTTGGCAAATTGCCAAGTTTTCTTCTCATGCACGCTTTGTATACGAGTTCCGGGGACGAGTATTTACTTTTTTCTGTTCTCCTGTTACCTTCTCTCTCTCCATCTTCCTCTCTCAATCTCTCCCCCCTCTCTCTCTCTCCTCTCTCTCTCCCTCCCCCTCTCCCCTCTCTCTCTCCCTCCCCCTCTCTATTTTCCTGTAATCCTATAGGCATCCGAGTTGTATTCTGGATAAAGGATCCTTATTTCATGAACATGTCTTTGTGCCTTGAACATCTCATTCTCTGTTGAAAACTAGCGAAAAGAAAAGAAAAGCAGGACAAACTCTCCACTTTTTACATGCCCTCTCGCTCGCTTTCATAGGTCGAATAGCTAGGTTATCGGATTTCAAAATCCGGTCAGGTTTTTCGATTTTTTGCAAATTTGGCTCAAAATCTGGTCAGATTTTTCGAATTTTGTGAAATTTTGTCTCAAAATCCGGTCAGGCTTGGTACTTTGTAACATACTTTTCGACCTATGCTCGCTTTTCGTTTCTTTTCGTGACTATGGAACACTAGCGTTCAAAGACCGCGCAAGAGGGTAATGGGTTCAAAAGTAACACAAAGAAAAGAGATGAGAGAACGTGTGAAACAAGGAGAGTTTTCTCTGCTTATCTTTTCTTTTCGTAATTGTGCACTATAGAATTGGTCAAATTTTGTGCGAAACGATAAAACTTATGAGCATAACTTTGTACCTGCGAACACTGTGTGTCTTTTTGCATTGTTAATTCGTCTTTAATCTTTGATCTTTGATCTTTCACTTTTATTCTTTGATCTTTTATCTTTGTTTACCCCTCCAAATGTTATTCTCCACTGTTTTATAATGTGTATCAAAGATAAAAAGGAGATGTATTATGTTTGAGACGATTTGTAAATTTGTGAACTACGCAATTTGGCTGTAAGTCTCTCACTATGAAAAACTATTGGCAAATTGCCTGATATGAGCGCAAAGTAGCAATTATGGCTAATGTCGTAGCTAATAATCGAGCCTTCTCCGGCCATTGATGCTCTATAATGCTGAAATCACGAAAAGAAAAGAAAATAGAGG